>OY744553.1:977555-1020055 GCA_963556195.1 Sepiola atlantica
AATATTTTAATTATCTATGTTAGGGTTAGGATGAGGAATATGGTGTTGGATTGAGATGATTACAACCAGTGTTGCGGAGTCGGAGGAATTTTGAGTTTTTTGGAAAGACCCGGAGTCAGAGTCGTAAGAATGTTAGGAGTCGGATTTTTTGGTCTGATTATTACTGCATATTGGAAGACTTCAAAATAAGGAGTCCGAGTCGGATATTAAAAAATTCCAGGAGTCAGAGTCTGAATGTTAAAATCCGACTCCAATTATTACTGACTATTGGAAGACATTAAAATAAGGAGTTCGAGTTAGAGTTTGATATTTAGAAATTCTAGGGGTCGGATTCAGAATTTTTGGAATCCCAGAAGTATAAGTCGGACCTTATACATATTCGATTCCGTAACCTCCGTTCGAAGGTTATTTAGAAAACGTGACGCAAATACAAGAAAAAATCTTAAACATTGGTGACTTGTGAATTTACTTGGGGTGTCGGCTTGTGGTGGACAACCAATGTGTGCTTTATTAGGTATGGAGTACTGTTGTCATATTTGGGCTGGTGAATCTCTATCCCATTTGAGGGTTGTTGATAAGGTGCAGAAACGTATCTGTATTTTGATTGACTACACCCTTTCTTTTTCTCTGCGCCCTCTCTCTCAGCCGGGATGTTGCTAGTCTCAGTCTTTTCTATAAATACTATAATAGCATGTGTTCTTCAGAATTGTGTGATCTATTCCTTCGTCTTTTGTTCCAGCTCGTTTGACTCGTTGGTCTAATGGTCTCCGTAAATTTGCTTCTTTTTTTTATTTTTATAACATGGTTCACCCCAAACAAGGCAGACCACCACTGTAGACGTAAGGGGCTACTGAGAATTAGGGTGTAGGTTTTGGGTGTCATACTGAGAATAAAGAAATGGGGAGATGGTTGGAGGGGGGGGGGGGGGTCAGCCTAAATTGGGATCTGCCCAGCGAGATGTCTGTTTACATTAATTTTAAATTTCTGCATGTCAGTACTGTTGGGGAAACAGAGGGCAGGGAGGGAGTTCCAGAGGCCAGCAGCACGAGAAAAGAAGCTATTTGAGTAAAAGGTTCTCCGGCATCTGGGGACCTCCACAGTGAATGGATGAGATTTAGTTGATTGTCGAGTTAGTCTAGTGAATTTACATCGAGGGGGCACCAGAGTAGCCAATTCATCGGAGCATAATCCATTGAAGTATTTGTAAAAAAAATGCTACATTGCGGCGATGGGACAGGGACTGGAGCTTGGTTGACAGTGAGGGACCTATTAGGTTGACGACTCTTTTTTGGACCTTGTCAAGGAGGGAGAGACTAGTAGATGATGCACCAGCCCAGATGTGGCAACAATACTCCATGCATGGGTGGATGGTGGCTTTGTAGAGATACAGGATAATGTCAGGTGTGAGGAGTTTACTAGCACAAAGAGGAAGCCAACCTTCTTTGCATAAGCCTTGGCAATGTCTTCAATGTATTTGTTCAATTCATGTTAGCTGTGAAGGTTAGGCCGAGGAGTTTGATACCTCATTGTAATACAGCTTCCTATTCCAGTAGCTTGTGGAACTCTCTTCCTGCTGACTGTTTTCCTCTTACCTATAAGCTTGGTCTTTTCAAGACTAAGGTCAATAGGCATCTCCTGTCTTTGCGATAATCATATTTCGTTCTTGTTAGCTTCTTCTTACATCAAGTGGCTTCATGCCTTGTCTGGGGTGATTTCCATTAAAAAAATAAATAAAGGTATCCCAAACAGATTTTATTTTCATTATATCTAAAAACTGTTCATGTGAACAAATAGATATTTCCAAAACATAAACAATGCTACCAAATTTATTTCGGTAGCTCAATTAGTCACTGAATTATGACCATTCACAGTTTGTCGGAAATGTAGAAAATTTGCCGCCTTTTGTGCTATTTGTCCAGAAGCTAATTTTAGTGTATAACTAAAAATGCAGGCTTTGAACAGGTGAAAAATTCGAGTAGTCGTTCTGTGATTGGTCAATTTCAAGTGTCGGGACCAATCAAATGATCTCATTTGAATCCTCTGCTAATTGTCAATGGACCCGCAATTTTATTCATTTATTTTTACTTTTTTTATTTTAGTAATGAGTTCTCACTTATCAAGGCTAAAAGTAACTCGAGGATAAGGGTTAATGAGATTCATAGATTGTCAGTTGAATGATGAAGAATATTATGGGAGGAATTTTTTATACTAATGAGTCACCACTTATCAAGGCCAAAAGCCACTCGAGGATAAAAGAGTTAAAGAGATGGATGGATTGTCAGTTGAATGATGAAGAATATTATGAGAGGATTTTTTATACTAATGAGTCGCCACTTATCAAGGCCAAAAGCCACTCGAGGATAAAAGAGTTAAAGAGATGGATGAATTGTCAGTTGAATGATGAAGAATATTATGAGAGGATTTTTTATACTAATGAGTCGCCACTTATTAAGGCCAAAAGCCACTCGAGGATAAAAGAGTTAAAGAGATGGATGGATTGTCAGTTGAATGATGAAGAATATTATGGGAGGATTGAAAATGAACAAAATTTGATTACTTCTGGGAACGGTTTATGAAAAGTATTTGTCTACATTGGATTTGAAAACGATCATGTTGTAGCCTTCAGAGAGACAGTCCCTTGGTAACGTGTTCCACAAATGTAATCTTGTCATGATGGAGGCAATAATTATTAGATTAAACCAGCCTAAGCATTGGGCAAATCCTATTACCTCCCAAAACAAAAGTGCAAAGGTGACACGGAAACACAGCTTTGACTATTCATATAAGATTAATTTCAACAGCTAATACAGTGAATGTTCGTAATATGATTCACAGCACATTAGAGATCAAATTAGATTTTAATTTTTTGGGGACCATGTAAAACAGACGGAAACACAATTTGATAATAGGGCAAACATTTCTTTATTTTGTTCCCTTAGGTTTTCAACTTGGAATTTTTTGTGAAAGACAACTTAAACGTTATATTAAGTTCACCATATTGACGGGGTGACTCCTTTTCTTCAAGATGATCAGGCTGTCTTAAGATGTCGGCTTCCTGACCCGAAATGCACCAAACATTGATGTTTTATTGTGTTTTTGTCTCTTTGCAAAACTCATGTTCTGCAAAATCCTAAACAAAAAAAATTAATTTCCCTCCCTCCACCCCCCCCCCCTATTCCCTCCCCCTCCCACTATTCCATCCCCCTCCCTCATTCTCTATCTCCCTCCCTTCCCCCCCTTATTCCCTCTCTCCCTCCCCCTATTCCCTCCCCCTCCCTCATTCTCTATCTCCCTCCCTTCCCCCCTTTTACTTAACCAAACACCATGAATAAATACTTGAACATATAAAGCATAAAATCTTTTACCAAAATGACCGGATTCGGCATTAAATAACCCAAAAAGGGTTGATATGCCATAAAACAAAGCAACCAAACGAAACACCATGAATAAATACTTGAACATTTAAAGAACTTGAAGCATAAAAACTGTTACCAAAACGAGTGGATTCGGCATTAAATCACCCGAAAAGGGTTGATATGCCGTAAAACAAAACGAACCAAACCCATCTTCAAAATGAGCCTATCTTTATATGCATAGACACACAATTTCGCATGCACCAAATTAAAAAAAAAAATGCCGCTATTTTTTCATGAGAAAATAAATCACCAAGAAATAGTAACCTAACTTGAAATCGTCTGGGAAACAGGTAGCAGGGAGGGGATTCCAAAGATAAGCAGTCTAAGGAAAGAAGCTATTAGAGTAGAGAATTTTCCGGCATCTAGGGACCTCTACAGTGAAGGGGTGTGATTTTGCTGCTCGTTGGATTGCTCGGAGGTATTTTTCTTTAAAGGGGATACAAGTTCATCGGAGCACATTCCATGGAAGTGCTTGTAAAATGGGGATGGAACACTGCGGTGATGTGGCAGAGATTGGATGAAAAAATAAATAAATAAATAAATTTTTCAAATTAAAAAAAAAAAAATTTCAAATTTGAAAAAAAGAAAGAAAAAATTTTTCAAATTTGAAATAAAAAAAAAATTTTCAAATTGAAAAAAAAAAAAAATTTCAAATTAAAAAAAAAAAAAAAAAAAATTTTTTTTTTTTAAGTTGATTTAAAAAGTTGTTGTTTCAAAATCTTTAATGATTAACATCTTTTCTTTGTTTTTTCTCTTTCAGTAAATAATCCCTTCGACCACTTGATACGTCTCCTCAGCGTCCAGGAAAATGTCTATCGTTACTACAGCCTCGTCGAGCTGAAAGACCCCAGATATGGTAAGTATCATTAATAGTTTTCGTTTTGCAGTTTCGCCACCACCACCATCATAACTACTATACACTAGCAGAAGGTGGTGGCTGAGGGTCAATCGTGTTGAGAACAGTTGCATGATTGAATGTCCTTCCCTAAGTTCGTGAGTTCATCTTTTTTGTTAAGTATGTCTTTTTTATTTCAATTTGATTATGTACTTTTTTACTCCAGTGCTGTCTTAGATTAGGACCAACGCTAAAATCGACTTGACATCTGTACTCTCCGGATGTTTACGTAAACCACCGGAAAGTTCCTAACGACGCCATATTTACCTGATTACAAGCCAAAAATAATTTTCAGTAAAAAAAAAACACTTAAAAAATATAATTTATCACTTATTTATTTTTATTTCTTCGTTAAAAAAATAAATATTTCTTTCATACAATTTGACTAAATGAATTATTTGATTTTTTTGCTTTAGATGTTGTTTTTTTCCGCCACTTGTAAATCCAGCCTCGTTTTTGATTTTTTTTTTTTTTTTGATTTTTTTTTATGAAATTAGGTCAGCCGACTTGGCGTCGATCTTTTCCAGGGATTTACGTAAACATCCAGAAAGTACCGTTGCCAAGTCGATTTTTGGCGTGGGTCCTAATCTAAGAAAGCACCTAATTTTTTTTTTTTTTTACATCAACGTATTTTCTGGATGTTTCCCTGAATGGAATAAAATTCTGTTTAGTTTGTTCAATTCTATTATTTTTTTTTTAAATTTGTAATTTTTGGATTATCGCATCTGCCGAATTTGGCCGACCTGAGCGTTCAGTATCATCTGTGTTTGTACAACACGTCTAGACTTAGCACACCACCTCTTAACCGTTGTTTCCGTAGAGTCTGGATAACATTTAACACTTATCAAGCCATTGCTTTGCTTGAATAGTATATTTTCCCATCAGAAAGCAATTCTTTATCAACAAGCAAAATCCAGATTTTTCCATTGTTTTGAAAAATTGTCAACAGTATTGATTTACTCCTCTCCAGGAGTTAGGCACATGGCCAGTTTTATCTTACTCCCACAAGTAAGATGTGACCCAAGTTCGGGTCGGGAAAGTGGGACTTGAAAAGCTAGCGCCCGAGAAGGTAAGCACTCTGGCCATCAAAAATTGCCTGGGCAGCCCCGTCGGCATTCCCCGATAGGGGCGCCTCAGGCAGTAAGCAATAAACTTACTTCTCCCCAAAGAGGGGAGGCGAAGCCTGGGAGGGTGGACCTCCTAGAACTGCACAGGACAGACCCATAGACCGGCGTAAATCAAGCCCCGAAGGCCAAGACAATACCAGTCTATGGGGTGCAGTATCCATCGGAACAGATACTACACTTTGATCTTAGCCAAAAGGCAAGAAATGAGTCAAAATTGTCAACAGTAGGTTCACTTAAATCACTGTAATTTGTAAACTAATAATCCGATTGGACTAAAATTTTAACATCTGCAATTTGAAGGTTAGTACTTTATAAAAATTATATGGATTTTTTTTATTAGCGGCGCCATCTATATGTCAAACCCGGGACTTATCGAGTGATGCTTTACTTGCCATCTTGCTCGACAACAGATATTAAAAAGACGATTCAAAAAAAAAAATGGAAAACAATTAAAGTGTCGCCAGCGGAGATTGCGGACATATTTTGCAAAGAACTTTTGACTGAACTGACGAGTTAAAGTAACGCGTTCGTAACCTTTTCAAAAACTGCTTAGGATGGGGGGGGGGGGGGGTTATAATAGCAGTAAATTTCTGTTGACCTTCTCAATATTTAATTATTGGCTTACCCGACACTCAGCGGCATATTTCAGGGTTGCTATCAAACCTGATGGTATTGTGCCAACATCAGATACCAAAATCGCGTGTTTTGAGAATTTGGGTGAAACCAGAGAGATAAAAGGCGGTTACATAGTACAGGGTGACCTTAACCTTAAACCTTAATCCTAACCCTTAACTCTAAACCTTAACCCTAAACCCTAACCCTAAACCTTAACCCTAAACCTTAACCCTAAACCTTAACCCTAAACCTTAACCCTAAACCTTAACTCTAAACCTTAACCCTAACCTTAACCCTTAACCCTAAACCTTAACTCTAAACCTTAACCCTAAACCTTAACCCTAAACCTTAACCCTAAACCTTAACCCTAAACCTTAACTCTAAACCTTAACCCTAAACCTTAACTCTAAACCTTAACTCTAAACCTTAACTCTAAACCTTAACTCTAAACCTTAACCCTAAACCTTAACCCTAAACCTTAACCCTAAACCTTAACTCTAAACCTTAACCCTAAACCTTAACCCTAAACCTTAACCCTAAACCTTAACCCTAAACCTTAACCCTAAACCCTAACCCTAAACCTTAACCCTAAACCTTAACCCTAAACCTTAACCCTAAACCTTAACCCTAAACCTTAACTCTAAACCTTAACCCTAACCTTAACCCTTAACCCTAAACCTTAACTCTAAACCTTAACCCTAAACCTTAACCCTAAACCTTAACCCTAAACCTTAACCCTAAACCTTAACTCTAAACCTTAACCCTAAACCTTAACTCTAAACCTTAACTCTAAACCTTAACTCTAAACCTTAACTCTAAACCTTAACCCTAAACCTTAACCCTAAACCTTAACCCTAAACCTTAACTCTAAACCTTAACCCTAAACCTTAACCCTAAACCTTAACCCTAAACCTTAACCCTAAACCTTAACCCTAAACCTTAACCCTAAACCTTAACCCTAAACCTTAACCCTAAACCTTAACCCTAAACCTTAACCCTAAACCTTAACCCTAAACCTTAACCCTAAACCTTAACCCTAAACCTTAACCCTAAACCTTAACCCTAAGCCTTAACCCTAAGCCTTAACCCTAAACCTTAACCCTAAACCTTAACTCTAAACCTTAACCCTAAACCTTAACCCTAAACCTTAACTCTAAACCTTAACTCTAAACCTTAACCCTAAACCTTAACCCTAAACCTTAACCCTAAACCTTAACTCTAAACCTTAACCCTAAACCTTAACCCTAAACCTTAACCCTAAACCTTAACCCTAAACCTTAACCCTAAACCTTAACCCTAAACCTTAACCCTAAACCTTAACCCTAAACCTTAACCCTAAACCTTAACCCTAAACCTTAACCCTAAACCTTAACCCTAAACCTTAACCCTAAACCTTAACCCTAAACCTTAACTCTAAACCTTAACCCTAAACCTTAACCCTAAACCTTAACCCTAAACCTTAACCCTAAACCTTAACCCTAAACCTTAACTCTAAACCTTAACCCTAAACCTTAACCCTAAACCTTAACCCTAAACCTTAACCCTAAACCTTAACCCTAAACCTTAACCCTAAACCTTAACTCTAAACCTTAACCCTAAACCTTAACTCTAAACCTTAACCCTAAACCTTAACCCTAAACCTTAACCCTAAACCTTAACTCTAAACCTTAACCCTAAACCTTAACCCTAAACCTTAACCCTAAACCTTAACCCTAAACCTTAACCCTAAACCTTAACCCTAAACCTTAACCCTAAACCTTAACCCTAAACCTTAACCCTAAACCTTAACCCTAAACCTTAACCCTAAACCTTAACCCTAAACCTTAACCCTAAACCTTAACCCTAAACCTTAACCCTAAACCTTAACCCTAAACCTTAACCCTAAACCTTAACCCTAAACCTTAACCCTAAACCTTAACCCTAAACCTTAACCCTAAACCTTAACCCTAAACCTTAACCCTAAACCTTAACTCTAAACCTTAACCCTAAACCTTAACTCTAAACCTTAACTCTAAACCTTAACCCTAAACCTTAACCCTAAACCTTAACCCTAAACATTAACCCTAAACCTTAACTCTAAACCTTAACCCTAAACCTTAACTCTAAACCTTAACTCTAAACCTTAACTCTAAACCTTAACTCTAAACCTTAACCCTAAACCTTAACCCTAAACCTTAACCCTAAACCTTAACTCTAAACCTTAACCCTAAACCTTAACCCTAAACCTTAACCCTAAACCTTAACCCTAAACCTTAACCCTAAACCTTAACTCTAAACCTTAACCCTAAACCTTAACCCTAAACCTTAACTCTAAACCTTAACTCTAAACCTTAACTCTAAACCTTAACTCTAAACCTTAACTCTAAACCTTAACTCTTAACCTTAACTCTAAACCTTAACTCTTAACCTTAACCCTAAACCTTAACTCTAACCCATCTCAAAAAGTTAAATTAAGATGATTTGAATTTGTCTAATTTTAATTTCTGTTGTTTGAGTCGGCAATAATTAATGTTAAAATTTTTTGCTTATTTATTTATTTTTTTTTCCAGAAAAGCTTCCGTTCTCAATCCGGATCCTTTTGGAATCCCTTGTGCGGAACTGTGATGGTTTCCAGGTTTTTCCGACGGATCTGGAAAAGGTTTTAAACTGGGAACAAACACAGCATGAAAACGTAGAAGTTCCATTTAAACCTTCCAGAGTTTTATTGCAGGATTTCACGTAAGGATTTTTTGTCCATCTTTCTCTCTTTGTTTTTATTTTTTTTAATTTTATCTTTCTCTCTTTTTCCCCCCTTCTTTCTCTTTTTTCTCCTTCTTTCTCTCTTTTTCCCCTTCTTTCTCTCTTTTCCCCCCTTCTTTCCCTCTTTTTCCCTATTCTTTCTCTTTTCCTTTCTTTGTCTCTCTTTTTCCACTCTATCTCTTTCTCTTTTTTTTTAAATTTTATCTTTCTCTCTTTTTTCCCCTTCTTTCTCTCTTTTCCCCCTTCTCTCTCTTTTCCTTTCTTTCTCTCTCTTTCCCCTTTCTCTCTCTGTTCCCCTTCTTTCTCTCTCTGTTTCCCTTCTTTCTCTCTTTTTTCCCCTTCTTTCTCTCTTTTTTCCCCATTCTTTCTTTCTCTTTTCCTTTCTCCCTCTCTTTCTCTCTCTTTTTTCAACCTTTTCTTTTTCTTTTTTATTTTATCTTTTTCCCTTTCTCTCTTTTTTCCCCATTCTTTCTCTCTCTTTTCCTTTCTCTCTCTTTTCCTTTCTCTCTCTTTTCATTTCTCTCTCTTTTCAACCTTTTCTCTTTCTCTCTCTTTTTTCTCCTTTTTCTTTTTCCCCTTTTTTCCTTTTCCCTTGAAATTTAAGAAACTCTCTTAAGAATCTTTTTTCTACCAAAAAAAAAAAAAAATGGTGAAATTCTTGCACAAGTTTTAAGTCTTTCAGCTCTTAATTCTCACTATCGGATACAAATGACATTTTTTTCAAAAATATTTGAATAAAAAAAATAAAAAATGTAATATTGTGTTTTGTGTTCATTTTTTCAGTGGTGTTCCTGCCGTCGTAGACTTTGCAGCTATGAGAGATGCTGTCACACGTCTGGGAGGTGATCCGGCCAAAGTAAATCCCGTCTGTCAAGCTGATCTCATCATTGACCATTCAATACAAGTAGACGTTTCTGGAAAGTAAGGATTTTTATCAATTTATTTCCGTCAAACGCTACTCTGACTTATTAAACACTTCCAAAGCCTTCCCCTCCCCCCCCCCCTCAATGTTTTAGTCCCCTTTTTTTTGTACAGAATAATTCATAGACACAATCTCTCAATTGCAAAGGAAGTATTGGAATTACATGAATGCTTGTTGACAATAGTTCCGCTATAATAAAAAAAACCCTCCTGAGTCGAATAACTCACAACCTGCCAAAACACTTCACTTGAATTCCAAAACGACTTAACCCTCATCACTGTAGAACATATAATAGTGCTTGTTGACAATAACTCTGCTATGATAAAATAAAAAAAATTAAGAAACATCTCTATGTTGTACGTACCCGTGACGGAAAGAAAATATTGTACATAAAAAATCTCAAGTAGTTTTGATCAAGTAGTTTTTTTTGTTGTTTTTTTTTCAAACGAAAATCAAATTTTATGGGGAAACGAAAAGCATCGATCTATCAGCGCCATGTTTGAAAGAGTTTCCAGGTAGAAGGGGAGATAATTCAAACTTTTGCGAACCTTTAAAAAATAGAATTTAGAATCAGCCTTGTACATAATCGTAATCGCTACTAATTAGCATTAATTGCTTAAAAATGATTTTCTTTTATAAAAATGATATTTTTTATTTTATTTTTTATTTTATTTTATTTTTTATTTTATTTTATTTTTTATTTTATAAAAATGATATTTTTTATTTTATTTTTTATTTTATTTTTTATTTTATTTTTTATTTTATTTTATTTTTTATTTTATAAAAATGATTTTATTTTATAAAAATGATTTTCTTTTATAAAAAAAAAAAAATACTTGATTAATTTACAAGATTATTGATGCACCATAGTTGCAGTAGTAATGTAGTTACTTTCGTATCAATACAAAATATTTTCAGGAATTTTTTTTGAAAATTATCACTTCAAGGTAATGACAGGATTAAAAAAAAAAAAACAACTGTTTTAGAAAATGGATGAATGGAAAAACTGAAAAAAAATTTTTTTTTTTTTTTTTAAATTTTTTTTTTACGTAGTTCACTCCAAACAGGGCAGGCTGCCACTGTAGACGTTAGGGGCTACTGAGAATTAGGGTGGAAGTTTTGGGTGTCATCTTAAGTTGGGAGCTGTGCAGCGAGATGTCTGTTTATATTAGTTTTAAACTTCTGCATGTCGGTACAGTCGGGGAAACAGGGAGTAGGGAGGGAGTTCCAGAGGCCGGCAGCACGAGGAAAGAAGCTATTGAAGTAAAAGGCTCTCCAGCATCTGGAGACCTCCACAGTGAATGGATGGGATTTAGCTGATTGTCAGATTGATCTAGTGTATTTATGTCGAGGGGGGGCACCAGAGCAGCCAATTCATTTGAGCACAATCCATTGAAGTACTTGTAAAACAAGCACAAGGATACGACATTGCGGCGATGGGGCTGGAGCTTGGTGGATAGTGAGGGACCTATTAAGTTGGCAACTCTTTTTTGGACCTTGCGCCTTCTGGTGGTCATCATCTAGTCATAGTAGTGGCACGGATCCTCCTGACTCTCACGTCATCTCGCTCTATCCTCCAGGTAGGTCTTCATAGGTGCATGGTGAGTCTTTTGTTAGTTGCTTGATATATGTTCTTTGCGGTCTCCCCACTGAGCCACATCCCTGTTTTGGCATCCTCAGAAAAACATTGCTGATGATTTGATCTTTAACCCTCCAGCCATGTCCAGCAAATCTGGTTCTTCTTTCTTTGATCAAGGCTGAAATCCGAGGGAGGTGCCCATAGAGTTGCTCTCTCGTGGGGTGCTGTCTCCAGAGGTTAAGAGCTACTCTTCGCGTTGTTGTGTATACGCCATCACTTTTCTTCTCCAATCTTTTGGTGAAAGTCCAAGTGCTACTTTCATATACGAGTACAGATGCAAGAATGGTTTCAAAGAAGTCACGTTTAATCTTAGTAGGAAAGCTTGACTTCCAGGTCGCTTTCATCTTTTGCAATGTCCTGCAAATCTGGTTCATAATATGTGACCTAAATTGGTCATTGAGTATTTAGCATTTTGGTGCATACACCATCAATTTTCTTCTCTAATCTTTTGGTGAAAGTCCAAGTGCTACTTCCATATACGAGTACCGATGCAACAATGGTTTCAAAGAAATCACATTGACTTTCAGATCGCTTTCATTTTCATCTTGTCCATTCCTGTCCATTCAATATATCTATACATCTATATAAAGTTAGGTATATGTATGTTTATATACATCTCTTTTAGTATGTGTCTATATTTGCATGTACAGGATTCACTCTTAAACTAATTAACCGATCATTATGAATTTTGGAACACAGCCTCTAGGTGTAAGGGAGTAATGTGGGCTATATTTAGTTTAATTTAGTTTTATGCAAAGAGGATCGAAGCTCTTCATGAAAACTCTGATATTTGTGAAATTTTGACCTGAATAAATAAATATTTCCCAAATTTTGAATATTTTAAGGTTTTAGGGGGCATAATATGGGCACGCTCTCATTTGAAATTCAAATATTTCTAGATTTGCATTAAATTTTATCCGTGGTCATTAGACACGAATTAAGACGATTCCCTGAATTTCAATTTCTTCTTAAGCTTAAGCGTTACATGTTAGACATTTTCCAGAATCAAAATCATGTAATGAATTTTGGTCAAAATTAGAATAAGGATTCTAGACATACGGTTTAGTATCATTATGTATTGTATAATTTCGATTATTCGGACTACTGTTCTCATCTTGAGTGTTATTCTCACAACGTTTCGGCCGATGTAACCTCCGGACTTTCTCGGGTGTATCTTGTCGAACTCGGGGAATATTTCTGTCGAACTCTGGAATCTGGACGGAATTTCGAACGGAACCCTTTATTTAATCCACGGGGGTAATATGCTCTCGTTCCGTCAGCCATGACTTGGAGAAGTCTTTAGTAATTCGCAATTCTTTGTATCGCCCGCACCGAGGATTGAACCGTCAACCTTCAGATGAATATCACTTGGAACTGAGTTTTACTTAGTACTATATCCACTGCACTACGGATATATTACTGGGGCAGAAAAGTGGTGCAGAACTCTTCTCTTTTGGGGAATTAATTTTACCTGTCCTGGGACGGGTATTCTTCTACTTTCACTTAAAAAAAAAAGAATTTCTGTTTAAAATTACCTCCCTTCTACTATAACCTCGACGTAAATTCACTAGACTAACTCGACAATCAACTAAATCCCATTAATTCACTGTGGAGGTCCCCAGATGCCGGAGAGCCTTCTACTCAAATAGCTTCTTTCCTCGTGCTGCTGGCCTCTGGAACTCCCTCCCTGCCCGTTGTTCCCCCGACAGTACTGACATGCAGAAATTTAAAACTAATGTAAACAGACATCTCGCTGCACAGATCCCAATTTAGGTTGACCCCCCCCCCCCACCTTCTCCCCTCTTCTTTTTTCTCAGTAGCCCCTTACGTCTACAGTGGCGGCCTGCCTTATTTGGGGTGAACCATGTTAAAAAAAAAACATGTTAATATACCTTTAAACTTGAATTGTATTATTAGTTCCTATTTACTTGCATCCCCACGAGGGCAGAGTTAGACACAAGGTCACTTATTTAATGTGGGGAAAATCCAGCTTCCCCCCTCCCCTCCCACAAGGAATACTCTGGATTGGAAAAAGAAAAAATTGCATAAAAGGATTTTTTTTCACTGACTGAGGAAAGAAAAGATGATGTGTAGTATTAGAACAGATACTACACTTTGATCCATCCATTCATCTATCTACTTCTACCTCTGTGTATATATATACAGGGTGTCCCAAAATAATGTATACATCCTTTGAATCGTTATAACTCGTTCAATTTACTGAGTTTGATTTGCAAACAAAATTGATAAAAGAGTAGAACAGTAAGATACACATTTAAAAATACTGAAAGTAAAATTAACAAAAACATAGAAAATTAACTTTTAATAAACGTAAAGGCTACAATGTTTAAAGCAAGAAACCTGAAGTAATTGCAAACAAATTGGAGTAGTAATTGTAGTAGAATGTGCTAAAATACCGGAGTAAATGTCGCAGGACGTTTGTAAGTACAATTCTTCACGTCTTCACTATATGGAAAGTGTATTGAGCAGAACGGGTTGGGGTTAGGATGAGGGTTCATTTTATGAACATTCTGAAATTACCCTAAGTAGCCTTTATCTTTGTTAAAAGTTAATTTTCTATGTTTTTGTTAATTTTACTGTCAGTATTTTTAAATGAATATTCTTACTCAATCTTGTTTATCAATCTTGCAAATAAAAATCAGTAAATTGAACGACTTATAACAATTCAAAGGGTGTATACATTATTTTGGGACACCCTGTGTATATATATATATATATATATATATATATAAAAAAATAAAGATAGAAGAAATAAGAGTGATAAACATATGTTTATCACTCTTATTTCTTCTATCTTTATAATTGCTTATATCTCGTATATTGAGCTTAACCTTTTCACTATAGGTCCTATTTACTAAAAGTTTATTTTTGGTTTATATTTGATTATATATATATATATATATATAGTCTTGGAAGTTTCTCAACCATTAAAACTATATTAAAATAAAAAATTAAAAAAAAAAAAAAATCTTAAATCCCAAGTCGTTCAGTGGAAAATCACTCATGTAAGTCAATTTAGTTTTTTCAGTTATTATATTAGTTTGCTTCTAACATTATTTAAGGAATCATCAGTTGTTTACCATGAAAAACTGTTTCGATAGGTTTTTTTTTTTTTCAAATTAACACATACTCACATACAAAACCCGCAATCATCAGAGGAGACAATCCCTGCCGGTCACACGGTTCGAACCCGACACGAAAGTCACATATAACTCGGCTGTCGGAGCGCGCACCGATGCACCCACCACACAGTCTGGAAATGGGAGAGCAAATTAACGTCCTAATGACAAACTTGGCAGCCATAAGTATATATATATATATATATTTCTCTCTTTTTAAAAAAATTTATATTTTTGTTTTTGCTGGGGATGGGGCATCCTACCGGATGCCAAACATTCACCGGCTATT
Source organism: Sepiola atlantica (assembly GCA_963556195.1). Taxonomy (NCBI): domain Eukaryota; kingdom Metazoa; phylum Mollusca; class Cephalopoda; order Sepiida; family Sepiolidae; genus Sepiola; species Sepiola atlantica. Next base: position 992,338 of record OY744553.1, read on the forward strand.
TCAGACACTCCAACCTAGAGATCTTTTTAAGATTCTAACCGTCCCCTTAAGTGCAATTGTTCGTATTTCGCTTGCACTCGGTTCACCGGGTATACTCGTAAGATAGCCTTTGAAATTCTTTTTCATTAGTCCTGTTGCTCCTATAATTACTGGTATGATGGAGATTTTCCTAAGATTCCAGTTTCTTTTCATGTCGTACATAAGACTTTATATGTGTGTGTGTATATATGAAAACATATTTGTGTATATATTTATAAAAAATTCACCAAAACTATTCAAAGTAAAAGCTCGATGACTGTTAACATTTAACAACAGAGCATATATAAGTACGCTAAATTCCAGTGATTTAATCTTTAGTCCTTTTTTTCTTACCAAAATTCTAAACAATTCAGTGCAACTCAACGACTGTTTCATGCATACATAAACAACCGGGAATGAACACTTATTATCCAGGATCTTTTATTTATGCAGCTCATCAGAGGACTAAGGATCGCTTTCAGAAGAATACACAAAAAAAACATTAGACATGCATCTTACGTAGAACCTTGTTCCTTTAAGAAAGCAAGAATTTTTTCCGTAGTCAGTTGACCATATTGTATTTATAATACAGAGTTGTGAAAAGTATGTATCATATACGGATTGTTTACTTATATATATATATATATATATAGTCTCGGAAGTTTCTCAACCATTAAAACTATATAATAAAAAATAAAAAAAATAAAAAATATATATATATATAAAAAAAAAACTTATAGTCTCAAGTCTTCCAGTGGAAAATCACTCATGTAAGTCAATTTATTTTTTACAGTTATTATATTAGTTAGTTTCTAACACTATTTTAAGGGATCATCAGTTGTTTACCATGAAAAACTGTTTCGGGAATTTAAAAACAAGACAGTATTTAATTTCATGGCTTCCCAGCAGAGTTGATCAGACCCCACTTCCCTTAAAAGACAAAAACATAAACGTTCCTTATACTAAATCTACGTTTTGTTCCATATAAATGTTTTGCTAATTTATATTAGTTATTTAAGACACAAAAAAAAAAAAAAAATTCTTTACCTGTGCTGTTCGTCTGTCTAATAAAATTTATCCGTTACTTAGAAAAATGTTGCTGCATTTTAAAGTGTTTGGACGAATCCATGACACTATTATTTAAGTGATTAATGTATTATTTTTAGTTTTATATTATAAATATAAAAAACATCAACACATCAAAAAATAAAAAATAAATAAATAAATATGTATATACATATATATATATATATATATATATATATATATATACCTTTAGTTCCTCCTTTTCTTCCTCGTCCTCCTTTGTTGTCCATCTCCCCGTTGTCGTCAACCTCAAATAAATATTAATCTTCCTTGTTCACTTACATATATATATATATATGAGAGGGGGGAAAAATGTGACCCATTGAAACACCTATTGAGATTGGGTTAGATTGTTTTAATCAGGTAAAAGTGAGTTTTCAAAGACAGTTAAATATAAAAAATAAAAAGACAATGTAAATATATATAATTATTTTTATTTATACAGACATGTACCAAAAAGCCGCTACACTGGCATGTCGATGTTGTCAATCAATAGTTATTATAAACTAAGATCTCATCAGACGGGAAAAAAGTCTGGTCTTTCACTTAAATGGGTCCTTATTTGGGAGAAATTTCTTGTCATAATGATAAAGCTCACACATTCATTAAATTTGAGAGAGGGGCCAAATTGTTCTTCCTAACTTAATTCTACTTCGTTACAAGGATAGGAAGGAAGGGACATACCAGTCGCTATCAACTCTTTAAGGAATTAAATTCCCATTTTCCTTTTTTTGAACTACATCTCGATTTTGCATCCGTTCACCACGCTCCCAAAAGACGGACTGTCTAAAAAAAACTTTCTTTTCTCGTTCTCACGATTGTGACGTAATTGCTTCAAAGGGGAACACGGAGTCTGTCACCACGCACCTGTTAGATCAGAGATCAAGAAAGGGTCAGAGTTCAGGTATGTTTATATTTTTAGTCCAAGAGCGAACTTGTTCCCCAGATTTTTGTGTCAAGCTTTTGCACTGGTCCACCTAGATACTAAATCCATACTAGCTGATGTAATCGTTCTTCACATATGTCCATCCATTATGTAACAGAAGTGCAAGCAAGGTTTTGCACTGGTCCACCTAGATACTAAATCCATACTAGCTGATGTAATCGTTCTTCACATACGTCCATCCATTATGTAACAGAAGTGCAAGCAAGATTTTGCACCCGTCCACCTAGATACTAAATCCATACTAGCTGATGTAATCGTTCTTCACATACGTCCATCCATTATGTAACAGAAGTGCAAGCAAGGTTTTGCACTGGTCCACCTAGATACTAAATCCATACTAGCTGATGTAATCATTCTTCACATACGTCCATCCATTATGTAACAGAAGTGCAAGCAAGGTTTTGCACTCGTCCACCTAGATACTAAATCCATACTAGCTGATGTAATCGTTCTTCACATACGTCCATCCATTATGTAACAGAAGTGCAAGGAAGGTTTTGCACTGGTCCACCTAGATACTAAATCCATACTAGCTGATGTAATCATTCTTCACATACGTCCATCCATTATGTAACAGAAGTGCAAGCAAGGTTTTGCACTCGTCCACCTAGATACTAAATCCATACTAGCTGATGTAATCGTTCTTCACATATGTCCATCCATTATGTAACAGAAGTGCAAGCAAGGTTTTGCACTGGTCCACCTAGATACTAAATCCATACTAGCTGATGTAATCGTTCTTCACATACGTCCATCCATTATGTAACAGAAGTGCAAGCAAGGTTTTGCACTGGTCCACCTAGATACTAAATCCATACTAGCTGATGTAATCATTCTTCACATACGTCCATCCATTATGTAACAGAAGTGCAAGCAAGGTTTTGCACTGGTCCACCTAGATACTAAATCCATACTAGCTGATGTAATCGTTCTTCACATACGTCCCTCCATTATGTAACAGAAGTGCAAGCAAGGTTTTGCACTGGTCCACCTAGATACTAAATCCATACTAGCTGATGTAATCATTCTTCACATACGTCCATCCATTATGTAACAGAAGTGCAAGCAAGGTTTTGCACTGGTCCACCTAGATACTAAATCCATACTAGTTGATGTAATCGTTCTTCACATACATACATCCATTATGTAACAGAAGTGCAAGCAAGGTTTTGCACTGGTCCACCTAGATACTAAATCCATACTAGCTGATGTAATCGTTCTTCACATACATACATACATCCATTATGTAACATGACCACTTTCCACCCAATGCATGCAAAAAAGGAATCTTCTAGGATTCCGCAGAATAATATCAGTGAATGACTAACTTACTAATAAATTCCTTAATTTGCTTTCGTAATATGAAAAAAAATTTTTTTATTTTTTACTTTAAGAAAATCTGGAATGGCTTTTCTCATTTTTTTAATTAATTTTATTAATTGTTTTTCAAAGTTTTAATTGGAAATTGAAGAGTAAAACCACGACTTCCGAATAACCTAACTACTATGATGCTACGTTAATTTTATATTTAAGAATCTAAAGTTGGCGCTAAAGGGTTGGTGACTTTTTAAACCAAAAGTAAAAAGGAATCACGACAATTTGTTGTTTGAAATTGAGCGGCAAATTAAAAGAAAAATTTTTAATAAATTAAAATCAGATAAGAACTCTTTAAATATTAGGGGTCGTTTATTCATTCAAAAATATTAAGGGTGATAAGTATTGTTAGAAGGTGGAGACAATGTGTTGGGTGGTGACACCGGTGGTACGTGAAGTGGTAAACAATGACAATAATGACAATATCGAGAAATCAATAATTTTCAAATAATTTTATTATATTTACTAGTATTAAGTTCGAACCGTGATGGCAGGGTGGTGTGTCTTCCTTTTTTTTTATTTAAATTTTCAAGGGAATCCCCCATCGTCAGAAATAAACATATCCACTTGTCGGTGTGTGTTTTTTTACCAATAGCCTCGGCCGGAAATTAGTTTAAGTTCGCAAAAACTTCTTTTTTATGAACGTTGAGTTGTGACTAGATTGTGGTTTGGTGTAGTTAAGTATTGTTAAATTATTTTGTCAGTGATTATTATTATTATTGTTGTTGTTATTATTGTTATTATTATTATGTGTAGTGTTTAGAAGTGGTCTATTTAATTATTATTGTTGGAGCCATGTGCGTAGTATTTAACTTTTTAATAACTTTTTAATAGTGTGATAGACAATAATTTTATCCTTAACTAACAACTATCCTCTTTAGGCATAAACCTTCACTTCCCTGCACCATTTTTATCTCCAATCCTCTTGTCCTTGTCCCAGACATTTAGTATTGAATCCTGGTAAGGGCTATTAACAATGATACTCAATCTCCTTTACACTACAAATTCCCAAGTTTCAAAATGTGCGCCTGAAGAAGGCCAGAGATCACATCGGCCGAAATGTTATGAAAATAACGACCAATGTTAGAATAGTAATCTGAATAATACAAATTATCCCTCCGCATCTTAAAACGTATGCTTCTCGGTTCAACGTAAGAACTTCAGTCTATTTCTGACTTGTCCACCAAGTTTCAGTCAGTAATGCCCAACAGTCTTCATTTTATCGCATGTCTCGATGCGATGTATAAAATTGTCAATAATTCTGACATATTGGCGTTGTCCGTATTTTGCTGTGATGGCCGTCTCCAGTTCAGGAATAGTGTCGCGATTCTTTTGATAGGCGCCTGGTGCTACCAGATCAGGTTGTCTGAAGATATCGGCTTCCTGACCCAAAATGCACCAAACATTGATGTTATTGTTTCTTTCCTTTCCCTTTGCAAAAACTCAATCATGTTCTGTAAAGGTAAAAACAAAAATAACATTTTTTTTCTCTACAAAACAAAAAACCATGAATAAATATTTGAAGATATAAAGAACTTTAAGCATAAAAACTTTTACCAAAATGACCGGATTCGGCATTAAATAACCCGAAAAGGGTTGATATGCCGTAAACCAAACCAAACACTATGAATAAATATGTGAAGATATAAAGAACTTAAAGCATAAAAACTTTTACCAAAATGACCGGATTCGGCATTAAATAACCCGAAAAGGGTTGATATGCCATAAAAAAAAAAACCCATTCAAACACCATAAATAAATATTTGAAGATATAAAGAACTTTAAGCATAAAAAATTTTGCACAAATGACCTGATTCAGCATTAAATAACCCGAAAAGGGTTGATATGCCGTAAAACAAAACAACCAAACCAAACAAATAAACATTTGAAGATATAAAGAAATTTAAGCAGAAATACTTTTACCAAAATGACCTGAAAACAAAACAACTAAACCAAACAATATGATAGACATTACCTTTGAGATGACCCCCACATAAAAATCTGCCAGGTTATGGTTGACCATTAAATGATCCAAAAAGTGGTTGATATGCCATAAAAACAAATAAACTAAAAAGAAATCAAATATTTTATCAAACCCTAACCCTGATGTTTTTTTTTTTTCTTTCATTTCCTTGGATTTCCTGTTGTTGTTCCTTTCCGGATCATTTATTTTATGCTTTTCTCCGATCCAATTCACGGGTCACCGTTACATTGTATTCACGCCCTGAAAAAACAAACCTTTGTGTGTCGTTGCAGCATGTCCCGGTACTCCCCCAATCCCGGAGGTGGTGACTCCAGCTGTAGCAGTGGTGGGTCGAGTCAGAAGGCTGGGTAAGGCACTGCTATCTATCTCTCTCTCTCGCTCTTTCCCCCACCCCCTCCCCCCCAACAGTCCCTTGTCCTGCCCCAAAGTACTTTTTGTTGCTTCGCTATTGATACTACTACTACTACTACTACAGTGTTTTTTTTAAATTTTATTTATATTTCTTGCTTTTATTACATGATGTCAATGTTAAAATGATGTTGAATGTTCAAAATGATGTTGAATGTTCAAAATGATGTCATTGTTCAAAATGATGTCAATGTTCAAAATGATGTTGAATGTTCAAAATGATGTTGAATGTTCAAAATGATGTCATTGTTCAAAATGATGTCAATGTTCAAAATGATGTTGAATGTTCAAAATGATGTTGAATGTTCAAAATGATGTCATTGTTCAAAATGATGTCAATGTTCAAAATGATGTTGAATGTTCAAAATGATGTTGAATGTTCAAAATGATGTCATTGTTCAAAATGATGTTGAATGTTCAAAATGATGTTGAATGTTCAAAATGATGTTGAATGTTCAAAATGATGTCATTGTTCAAAATGATGTCAATGTTCAAAATGATGTTGAATGTTCAAAATGATGTTGAATGTTCAAAATGATGTCATTGTTCAAAATGATGTTGAATGTTCAAAATGATGTTGAATGTTCAAAATGATGTTGAATGTTCAAAATGATGTCATTGTTCAAAATGATGTCAATGTTCAAAATGATGTTGAATGTTCAAAATGATGTTGAATGTTCAAAATGATGTCATTGTTCAAAATGATGTTGAATGTTCAAAATGATGTTGAATGTTCAAAATGATGTTGAATGTTCAAAATGATGTTGAATGTTCAAAATGATGTCATTGTTCAAAATGATGTTGAATGTTCAAAATGATGTTGAATGTTCAAAATGATGTCATTGTTCAAATGATGTTGAATGTTCAAAATGATGTCATTGTTCAAAATGATGTCATTGTTCAAAATGATGTCATTGTTCAAATGATGTTGAATGTTCAAATGATGTCATTGTTCAAAATGATGTTGAGTGTTCAAAATGATGTCAATGTTCAAATGATGTCGAATGTTCAAATGATGTCATTGTTCAAAATGATGTTGAGTGTTCAAAATGATGTCATTGTTCAAAATGATGTTGAATGTTCAAAATGATGTCAATGTTCAAATGATGTCAATGTTCAAATGATGTTGAATGTTCAAAATGATGTCATTGTTCAAAATGATGTCATTGTTCAAATGTCATTGTTCAAAATGATGTCGAATGTTCAAAATGATGTCATTGTTCAAAATGATGTTGAATGTTCAAAATGATGTCATTGTTCAAAATGATGTCATTGTTCAAAATGATGTCATTGTTCAAATGATGTTGAATGTTCAAATGATGTCATTGTTCAAAATGATGTCATTGTTCAAAATGATGTTATTGTTCAAATGATGTTGAATGTTCAAAATGATGTCATTGTTCAAAATGATGTCGAATGTTCAAATGATGTCATTGTTCAAAATGATGTCATTGTTCAAAATGATGTCATTGTTCAAATGATGTTGAATGTTCAAATGATGTCATTGTTCAAAATGATGTCATTGTTCAAAATGATGTTATTGTTCAAATGATGTTGAATGTTCAAAATGATGTCGAATGTTCAAATGATGTCATTGTTCAAAATGATGTCATTGTTCAAAATGATGTCATTGTTCAAATGATGTTGAATGTTCAAATGATGTCATTGTTCAAAATGATGTCATTGTTCAAAATGATGTCATTGTTCAAAATGATGTCATTGTTCAAAATGATGTCATTGTTCAAATGATGTTGAATGTTCAAATGATGTCATTGTTCAAAATGATGTCATTGTTCAAATGATGTTGAATGTTCAAATGATGTCATTGTTCAAAATGATGTCATTGTTCAAATGATGTTGAATGTTCAAATGATGTCATTGTTCAAAATGATGTCATTGTTCAAATGATGTAAATGTTCAAATGATGTTGAATGTTCAAATGATGTGAATGTTCAAATGATGTAAATGTTCAAAATGATGTTGAATGTTCAAAATGCTGCCGAATGTTCAAAATGCTGCCTAATGTTCAAAATGCTGCCGAATGTTCAAAATGATGTCGAATGTTCAAAATGCTGCCGAATGTTCAAAATGATGTCATTGTTCAAAATGCTGCCGAATGTTCAAAATGATGTTGAATGTTCAAAATGATGTTGAATGTTCAAAATGATGTCGAATGTTCAAAATGATGTCGAATGTTCAAAATGATGTCGAATGTTCAAAATGATGTTGAATGTTCAAAATGATGTTGAATGTTCAAAATGATGTTGAATGTTCAAAATGATGTTGAATGTTCAAAATGATGTCATTGTTCAAAATGATGATGAATGTTCAAAATGATGCCGAATGTTCAAAATGATGCCGAATGTTCAAAATGATGTCGAATGTTCAAAATGATGTCGAATGTTCAAAATGATGCCGAATGTTCAAATGATGTTGAATGTTCAAAATGATGCCGAATGTTCAAAATGATGTTGAATGTTCAAAATGATGCCGAATGTTCAAAATGATGCCGAATGTTCAAAATGATGTCGAATGTTCAAAATGATGTCGAATGTTCAAAATGATGCCGAATGTTCAAAATGATGTTGAATGTTCAAAATGATGTCATTGTTCAAAATGATGTTGAATGTTCAAAATGATGTCATTGTTCAAAATGATGTCATTGTTCAAAATGATGTCGAATGTTCAAATGATGTAAATGTTCAAATGATGTTGAATGTTCAAAATGATGTCATTGTTCAAAATGATGTCATTGTTCAAAATGATGTCATTGTTCAAAATGATGTCGAATGTTCAAAATGATGTCATTGTTCAAATGATGTAAATGTTCAAATGATGTAAATGTTCAAATGATGTTGAATGTTCAAATGATGCTGAATGTTCAAAATGATGTCATTGTTCAAAATGATGTTGAATGTTCAAAATGATGTCATTGTTCAAAATGATGTTGATTGTTCAAAATGATGTCATTGTTCAAATGATGTCATTGTTCAAATGATGTCATTGTTCAAAATGATGTCATTGTCAAAATGATGTCATTGTTCAAAATGATGTCATTGTTCAAAATGATGTCGAATGTTCAAAATGATGTCATTGTTCAAAATGATGTCGGATGTTCAAAATGATGTCGAATGTTCAAAATGATGCCGAATGTTCAAAATGATGTCATTGTTCAAAATGATGTTGAATGTTCAAAATGATGTTGAATGTTCAAAATGATGTCATTGTTCAAAATGATGTTGAATGTTCAAAATGATGTTGAATGTTAAAAATGATGTTGGATGTGCTTAAAATGACTTTTCACTCTTCATACTAATTAACAATTAAAAAAAAAAGAAGTTAGTGTGATACTATGGAGTGACCTCCACCCTCCACAACTAGGACCACCGGGAGAGATTATCTAGAAATGACAAAAAAAGACTGGTTCTTTAAATTTCAAAGGGGGGTGGGGAGTGGAAGTCTTTCTGTTTGGCAACACTGGAATCTCGACATGGTCCATAAGATGAAGGAGAAGAACACACGTTCAAAATCACGGCACATGCGTTGGAAGTCTGGTACTCAAGTATTGTTGATCATTATTCTGTTAGTTTCGGAATTTTTTGATTTTTTTTTATCATAGTTCACCCCAAACAAGGCAGGACGCCACTGTAGACGTAAGGGGCTACTGGAAATTAGGGTGAAAGTTTTGGGGGTCATCCTAAATTGGAAGCTGTGCAACGAGTCTCTTGTTGACATTAGTTTTAAATTTCTGCATGTCGGTACAGTTGGGGAAACATGGAGCAGGGAGGGAGTTCCAAAGGCCGGCAACACAAGTAAATAAGCTATTGGAGTAGAAGGCTCTCCGGCATCTGGGGGCCTCCACAGTGAATGGATGAAACTTAGTTGATTGTCGGGTTGGTCTAGTGTATTTACGTTGAGGGTGCACCAGAGCAACAAGTTCATCGGAGCACATTCCATTTAAGTAATTGTAAAACAAGCACAAGGATGCAACGTTGCGGCGATGGGACAGGGGCTGAAGCTTGGTGGATAGTGGGGGACCTATTAGATTAGAGACTCTTTATTCGACCTTGTCTAAGAGGGAGAGACTAGTGGATGGATTATTTTGTGAAAGATAACGTAAAACACTATATCAAGCCCCCCGTATCGATAAATGGTCTTTTGTTTCTTTAAGATGGAACTGAGATTTTTATAGGTCGGATAGCCTTCCTGACGCTTACAGAGTGAGGTGATTGGGACCAGTGTTTTTATTGAGACGCCATCTCCAGGTGATTGCCTATCAAGACTAACGAGCACTTCACCAGTTTTTTTTAATTTTTTAATTTGCTTTTCCATTAAAAAAAAGTAGGGTTAGCATCAATTATTTAAATCTACATGTTATGTTATAGGCTTACACCCCTATTGTCACTGTTGGATTATATTTATGTTCGTGTTCAAGAAATATACATGTTACTTGGGTCGTTCATTATTATTTTCATTACTTTTGTCAGACTCGTAACTCTCGCTTCCCTTATTATGTCCTTTAGTCCTCACATTTCATGAGCGATTTTTTTCTGACAAAGGGGGAACAATTGCTATTTTCTGGGTCAGGGGTCAGAATCCATCCATATAACACTTATCATTGGCTAGTTTTTGACCTTGAAATTGTAATTTTTTTTTTTTAGCTGGGACTGTTTTTATATATATTCCTAGAGATAGGAGATGGCTTTCGTTTGCAGGCAAATATACTCGTTGCAAGACGAAGTTCTAAAATTGTTTCTCCTGTGTTCCTATCGCCGTAGCGATTTCCTTCATGCACGTCCTCGAAATCACCAGGAGGCTTTTCAACATGACTATTCGAATCTCCTGCAGCAGCAAGTACTTACTGTTTACTGCAATAAGCCTGTTATAAGACACATCTTTTGCCTTTTCACTCCAACTGCATTGTTGTGCATAAACAGAAATTGCTATGAATATTTTCTCACCAACCATCAACTTCATCAGCATGATTCGCTCGCTTACACGATTAACTTCGATCACCTTATCTACCCGTCTCTCTGCGATCAAACTATTAACACCACCTGTTCGCTTTTCATTTCCGATCCAATACAGCTTGTATCTCGCATTCGGTGCTTCTGCAGTTTCACAATGACATGTTCGGCCTCTCTCTTTAAAAAAAAAAAAAAATAGCTAAGAAAATGTCATTGTGCCTCACCAAAAAAGTAAGAATTTTTGGTGCTTCTTTACTTTCATGACGACATGTTAGGTCTCTCTTTAAAAAAAAAAAGGTAAAGAAACGTATACACTTTGTTATGTACTTACGTGGTAGCTGAAAAGAAGACTGTACACCAAAAACTACGCAAATTCATCCAGTATTAAATTAAAAATTTTAAAAAACGATTTTATCTATATGTCGCTATTTTTGTTTATATTTTTACTTTTTCTGAAAGTTATCTCCCTTGCCTACTTAGTAAGCTGAAATGTCTACCGATACGTAAGATCAGTTTTTTTTTTTTGTTTTGTTTTCTTATAATTTAATAAATACTACGATTTTTCTGACAAAGGGGGAACAATTGCTATTTCCTGGGTCAGGGGTCAGAATCTATCCATATAACATTTATCATTGGCTAGTTTTTGACCTTGAAATTGTAATTTTTTTTTTTTAGCTCTTTACATCAAGTGGCTTCATGCCTTGTCTGGAGCGATTTCCATAAAAAAATTTTTTTTAAATGTCAGGGTGGCAATTCTCCCTCCCGAGTTTGTCAGAAAGATTCTCAAGTTCGAAAAAAGTTTGGAGGTTACATCGGCCAAAACGTTGAGAAAATAACAATCAAGATCAGAATAATAGTTTGAATGGTGCTTATTTATATTGAGATACATGTGAAATATGGCAGCTCAAAATAAAATAACAGTAACTTCGCTATGTTTTGCTTGTTTTTAACAGGAAAAATTATGTGAAAAATATTAGTGTACACCAAAAATTATGGGAAATTATCGAGTAGAATTAAAAAAAAAAAAATCAATTTGCTATTTATTTAATACCAAATCAGATCATTTTGGGGTACTGATATCGATCCTGACCCAGTTTTCGTGAGGTTCGACTCGGAAGCGTTCGGCTGTCCTACGCAAACGCCCGAGTGTTGACGAGCCGAATGGTACCAGATGACAATTTTGATACGGTGCTGCGTCCTGTGATTGTAAGTTATATTTTCAAGAAATTTTCTAAAAGAAACAACAAAAAAACAAAACAAGCAAAACATAGCGAAGTTACTGTTATCAAATAAATATTTTTTTTTTTTGATACGTTGCTGCGTCCTATAATTTTTAGTTATAGTTGAAAGAAATTTTTTAAACAACAAAACAAATAAAACAAGCAAAACAGAGCAAAATTACTGTTATCAAATAGATATTTTTAACCCTAACCCTAACAACAACAAAAAAACAAAACCAGCAAAACATTATTATGATTTAACTAAGAATTTATTATTGTGTAAAACTATTGTACAAGTTACAATGTTATGTTAGATGAGAAAAACACAAACAAAAAACAAACAAACAATAAGGCTTGAAACAATTGTCAGAGAAAGAAAGAGAGAGTCAACAGATGACGATTAGAACGGAAGTGACGCCGCCGTTACTGAGATAGCGTTGCCACGAATAATAGCCAGGGAGATGCGTTGGAACAACCAGGCTGACTCACGATAGGATGCAGCACCGTATCAAAATTGTCGTCTGGTACAAATCGGCTCTCGGGCGTTTGCGTAGGACAACCAAACGCTTCCAAGTCGAACCTCACGGAAACTGGGTCAGGATCGATATCAGTACCCATTTTGGTAAAAGGTTTCATGCTACAAGTTCTTTATATCTTCAAATATTTATTCATGGCGTCTTGATATTAGAAGGAAGGAAATAATCTACGACGCGCTGGCTTGACGCAAAGGCTGTTAAGAGTTCGTTGACTCCAAATAGTAAATTATTTTTATTTTTTATTAAAATTCTACTAGATAATTTTCCGTAATTTCTGGTGTACACTAATATTTTTCACTGATAAGTATATTCATAAATTTTCTTATTTTATTTTGAACTGCCATATTTCGCATGTATCTCAATATAAATAAAAACCGTCTGACTAATTCAAATAATATAAAGTTTGGGTGCTTATGCTGATTAGCGGCCATATAAAAAATTATTTTTATATAAAAACAATAATATATACTTATTAAGCATTATATTCTTACTCACTGTACGAAAAAGTAGAAAAAATTATCCACTAGAACTTTAATTACAAGTATTTTTCCATTCTGCGTATAACAGCGACTCGTTCAGTAAGCCTCCACCTTGTTTTTTAAGATTTCAGTTACCTGCCCTTGAAATTTTCTTAAAAAAACAAGATGGAGGCTTACTGAACGAGTCGCTGTTATGATACGCAGAATGGAAAAATACTTGTAATTAAAGTTCTAGTGGATAATTTTTTCTACTTTTTCGTACAGTGAGTAAGAATATAATCCTTAATAAGTATATATTATTGTTTTTATATAAAAATAATTTTTTATATGGCCGCTAATCAGCATAAGCACCAAAGTTTCTTATGGAGTAATAAAAAATAATGATGAAGAATGCCTACTCGGTGAGGTGATGGGGACCAGTTGTTTTATTGAGACCCATCTCGAGGTAATTGCCTACCAAGGCTAACGAGTGCTTCACCTGCTAATTTTTGTTTTTCTTTAGAGATGTCACCATTTTTTTTTTTTTTTTTTTTTTTTTTTTTTTTCAAAGTAATATGACACTATTTGAACATTGACAAAACTGAATTAGTCTTGGAATGTTTGTCTGCTTCTTTTGAAGTTCTTAGTAATTTGCTTCTCAGAATTTTGGTTTCTTAATTTTTTTTTTTTTTTTTTTTTTTTTTTTTTTTTTCAAAATTCAGTTGAAGAATTATGGAAATTTAGGATCTGATGAGGGAGAAATAGGTCTAAGGAATCCAAGAATAATTATTGTCCGTATTCTCCTGATGAATCGAAAATTTGAATTTTAAATAAATAATTTTTCATTAAAAAAAAAAAATCTGCATTTTATTGGTCTCTTTACCGTTTTAAAATTTACAAATTTAAATGCGTTCAAACAATGGAAATATTTTACTCATAAATTATTTTTATATTTTTCTTTTTTTTTGCGTATCATTTTTTTTGTATCTTTTTTTTGTTTCTTTATTGTTTAACAATTTTTCAAAACATTTTGTTGTTTTTGTTTTGTTTTCTTAAAACTTGAATGCATCTGCCTCCTTTCTCCTGTTCCAGCCTCCTCCCCAACACAAACTTTTTTTTACCTCTGTCCCTTTTTATTCTCAGCTTTTAAAGCAGAATGACCCCATTCCCTAAAAAACAAGAAAGGCCACCCATGGTATCGTTCTAAAATTTATAATCATTTTTTGCAATCCAACCCCTATTTGGTATGAATAAATTTCAGTCTATGCCTGACTTGAAAAAAAATGAAAATACTTCAGTGAAAAGACAAAACATGTGCCTATGGATGACTAGATTTTAAAAAATGAAAAAAAGAAAAAAATGAAAAAAAAAGAAAAAAGGAAAATAAAAAAAAATGAAAAAAAAAAAAAAAAGAAAAGAAAATGAAAAAAAATGAAGAAAAAAAATGAAAATACTTTAGTGAAAAGACAAAACATGTGCCTATGGATGACTAGATTTTATATCCAACCCTTATTTGGTATGAATAAATTTCAGTCTATGCCTGACTTGTCCACCAAGTTCTAGTTATGAATGTCCAACAGTCCTATGACTTGTATGTTCTATTTCTCGTTTTTAAAGGTCAATTTGATGTTCTGTTTTTATTTTTCACCTGCACCACTCTGGTACAGGATGCGCCCCCCCCCCATATAATTACAACTGTGAAGACTGTCCAAAGGATCAAAGTCTCAAATGTTATTTGTAAAAACAATTTGAAGAAGTAGTTTAGGGAAGCATACCACCAAATACGAACTACATATACTATTTAAATGAATAAATGCTAAAAAAATTTTGAAGAAAAAAAAAATCACATAAAAATTTATTGAATAAGAAATGATACTATTGAAATAAAAATGAAAAAAACGATGAAAATAAAAAAAATTAGGAAAAAAATAGAATTAAAAAAATGAAAAAAAAATAAAAACAAAAAATGAAGAAAAAAAATGAAAAGTGAAAAGACAAAACATGTGCCTGTGGATGACTAGATTTTATATCTAAATGAATAAATTCAAAAGTTGTGCCCATTTCTCGCACAAACAATAAAGCCAAAACTCCCTATTTCAAGCTAATTCAACTTAACACAATAGACGCACCATCTTTTTTTATATACTGCTTATGTATATACAATATCAGTTGCAAGGTTAACTCATTTGCATATTGGTTTTGAAAAAGGACATTTTATTAAACTATTATTTTCTATTGTTTTTTAATTCGATGATTGTTTTGAGTTAAATAGAACAAATAGTTTTGTTTCACAATATTGTTTTATTTCCTAGACAAATATTTAACATTCATGTTCAAATGCCGCTTTTCTTTAGATGGACTGACTTGATTTACAACAAGCTGTGATCTACATGAAAACAAAAATTAGTTTTTCCAAAATTATTCTTTTCAAAATTCTAACAAACTTTTTCCCTTTACAAGATGATAGTCGAAAGAACTTTTCTAGGAAAGCCGTTAAATGAACTGATATGAAATTTCAATTTTATTTTGTTTTTCTTTTCTTTTACAGTTCTGATGCTGTCAGGTTAAATGAATTGATATGAAACTTTTTTTTTTTTTTTTTTTTTTTTCATTTTTTCACTTTTTTTTTTTCATTTTCATATTTTTTTTTTAGTTCTGATGCTGTCAGGTTAAATGAATTGATATGAAACTTTTTTTTACTTTTTTTTTTTTTTTACTTTTTTTTTTTTTACTTTTTTTATCATTTTCATTTTTTTTTTCACTTTTTTTTCACTTTTATTTTTTCATTTTCATTTTTTTTTTTTTACATTTCTGATGCTGTCAGGTTAAATGAATTGATATGAAACTTTTTTTTTTTACTTTTTTTTTTTTTTGACTTTTTTTTTTCATTTTCATTTTTTTTCACTTTTTTTTTTTCATTTTCATTTTTTTTTTACAGTTCTGATGCTGTCAGGTTAAATGAATTGATATGAAACTTTTTTCTTTACTTTTTTTTTTTTTTTTTACTTTTTTTTTTCATTTTCATTTTTTTTTACAGTTCTGATGCTGTCAGGTTAAATGAATTGATATGAAACTTTTTTTTTCATTTTATTTTTCACTTTTTTTTTTTTACATTTTCATTTTTTTTTTTTTTACAGTTCTGATGCTGTCAGGTTAAATGAAGAAAAAGAATTCGATAGAAACGAGGAGAGATTCAGATTCATTAAGGTAACACAAATCTGCAGCAATTGTTTTTTCTGTCGTCGTCCCCTTCCCCTAACTTCCTGCTGGTGTTATTGAATCAAACTACAAAGATATAAAACAATACACACCTTTTATTCGTGTGGGGGAGGGGTAGTAAGACTTATTATTATCAAGTGATTTCTTTTCAAATTAATTTCAACCAGCAGGCTAAGTCTGAGGTGGTTGTCTGACTTGCTATTTGTTTTCTCGCTCCCATCACCACTTCAAATAGTTTCGCCCAGGGGGCTAGAAAAGGGCACATGTTTTACTCGCTAACTTTTGATTGACAGGATAAAAGTATATATATATATAGGTATGAAACTAAAAGTAGAATATATACTTTAAGAAATTTGAAGTGTTTAAAGCTCAATATACCGAGATAGAGCAATTATATAGATAACTGAAAGAAGAAAAAAAAGAATGACAAATCTATTTTATCTTCAGTTGTTCAAAACAAGGTGTATTCGATAAAAGAATTTTTATTTTTTATTTTTCTTTAAGACAGACTTTTCAAAGAATGGTTTCTTATCAGAGGAATTTAAATAGTTAGATAAGTCATCGGAAAATAAACCAAAAGTCATAATTTGAAAAATTTGAAAAGTCATAAAATGTAGATATAAGTGTGTGAGAAGAGTGTCGAAAATATATATATATATATATATATATATAGATATATATATATATATATATATATATATATATATATATATATATATATATATATGTAAATTACGTGTACAACAGAATGGTAGGATTAATTTAAGAGGAAGCATTATTAAAATCAATGAAACAGACGAGTGGGGGGAAAAAAAAAAATAAGGAAAATTGTTAAAATTACCTTAAGGCCTTGTCGTCTGACCCTCTGAGAGGAAACGTCAGAATGGTAAATTAAAAACTAAAAGTCGAATGAGAAATGAAGGGGGGAGAAAAAAATAAATAAATAAATAAAACTTATTTCAGTTGGAGGAAACGAATGAGAAGGGGAAAAAAAAAAAAAAAAAAAAAAAATTAAATCTCTCAACGTTATGGTGGCTTTGAATCATTAAAGATCTCCAACTGATGTTTCAAAATCTTTTGTCTACACAGGCTAGGTCGATAGTTGTTAATGACTAACGCCTCAAGAATATTGAGATGGTAGTTCGACCTGGCACTGTGTAAAACAGAAAACCACCCATCGGAATACCTGTCAGAACAACTATTTGTACTAACGAGGTGATTACCGATGGCTGATTCCTGTGCCTGGAAGTTCCCGGATGATCTCGAAACCTTGTGTAGGCGAATATCACGTGGTATGTGTTGGGATATTCTAAATTCTAATCTTTGGGATGTCTTGCCAACGTAGTCAGCTCCACACTGACACATGAATTTATAAACTACAGAATTCTTTTGAATGGCTGGCAAAACATCCTTACTCGTCTGTTTCATTGATTTTAATAATGCTTCCTCTTAAATATATATATATATCTGGTTGAACAGGAGTGCCAACTTCTGTTTGTTCCTTTTTTGATCCAATCTTTCCATTCGTCGGACGATAGATCTTGTGCTTTTAATAATGGAGTGTAAGAAATCTCCATATTTAACGCGAACGTTTTCGACCATCATTGGTCGTCTTCAGGCGGATGATAGATAAAGCAAAATAAAATTGGTGAATTTATTTAAGAGGACGTTTCCATGTGATTAAAAACATAAAATCATTCAACAGCATTTCAAAACGCCTTCGCACCCCTCATAACGAGCATGGTTAATGTTGGGCTTTTTTTAATTGAATGAACAACGCTTCCATTATGGGGAGGCGAATACTGCAAAATGATACAGCAAGAATGGATGTGCTACCGGTTAAGATATTTCTAAAATTATCTTTAGAGATGTTATGTGCTGTAAGGTGTTTGTAAATGGAGCTTTGAGGGGAGGTCAGGTGGCAAGTTAATCGACGTGAAATACTGGTTCTAGTCATGCCAATATACGTGCTGTTGGCAGAGACACATTCTCCGATAGGACATTTGAACACGTATATGGCATTACTAGTCTTTAGTAAGCCATTGTCGGTAGGATTATCAATGGGGTCGAATGCTGTAAATCCAGGGTGAATTAATGCATCAGAATAATAGGGGATTTTGCCGTAGAAGGGGTTGGTTAGGGTGTAGGCTAGGGATATATATATATATATAGAGAGAGAGAGAGAGAGAGAGACTTCTCACAGCCTGGACCCTTGTCCAGCCCTCTTAGTAGCCACGGCTACTACTTTTCCTTATCAACCCATCATGTCAACCCAATATTTCGATGTACTTGCATGACATTTTTCTTAAAATTATCATCCTGAGGAAGTCTTACAATAAAGATGAAAAGTTGATGAATATATAAAAAATATCTCTTGGTTTTTTTCCTTTTTCATATATATATATAATAATATTTATAAATAAATA
The DNA here is from genome assembly GCA_963556195.1 of Sepiola atlantica. Lineage (NCBI taxonomy): Eukaryota > Metazoa > Mollusca > Cephalopoda > Sepiida > Sepiolidae > Sepiola > Sepiola atlantica. Next base: position 1,010,980 of record OY744553.1, read on the forward strand.
TTAGTTATTTATTACCTACAGACATCGATGTTTCATGCTTATGCAATCTTCAGTGCGGGAAGCTAATTCCCGACGGGCGCGAACTCCGATTACAAATCGCCACTGATTCGCAGTCAAGAGACTTACCAGTTGGCCACCAGAAGTTAGCTTGGAATTTTAGTAGGAATTTAACTTTGTAAATACCAAGTTGGCAAGTATTCACAGCAAGCGGTGTAAAGTGATCGACAACAACAACAAATCGTGTTGGATCTCGCAATGAAGCTAGTAGTACTGCTTGTTATTAAATTCACACAGAGTGGCCAGCCTTAGTAAAGGGGGCTAAACCGACATGTACAAAATCTGCGACACTGGCATGTTGATGTTATCAATCTACAGCAGTTAAAAGCTGAGATCTCATCAGGTAGAATTAGGATTTGATCCTTTTATTCCCAAATCTGATCTGAGGGAAGGATCAAATTCTAATTCTGCCTGATGAGATCTCAGCTTTTAACTGCTGTAGATTGATAACATCAACATGCCAGTGTCGCAGATTTTGTTCATGTTTGTTTGAATAAAAACAATCATATACATAAAGCTCTATTTGATATTGAGCACTTTTTATAAACACGGTTAAAATTCTTTGGATTACTATCCCGTGGATATTTACTTTACCTGGATTAATATATATATATATTACTATGTCATGTATCCTCATAAAATTTTATAAGGAGATAGAATAAATATTATATTTATTATATAATATAAGACCCCCAAAATGTATTAAACTGTAGAAGTGAGATAGCAAACAGCTGCCTGCACAGAATAAAGTTTACCTTAGGCTAACAATACATAAATAAATAAACAAATAAGTAAGAAAACTAAACTAAAACCTAACAACTTTAAAAGCTTAAACCTAAAATAGAAATACAAGGAACCACATGTTAAAATAAGTTCACCCATTATATTGACACAACAAAGAAAAAGGATATAGGCCACTCTATAGAAAACAGAACAATAGAACAAGAAATACGAAGTAAAACTAACCGGACCTTTGTTCGTGAGAGCCCCAACGATTGGCTAAGAGAACAACAAAGAACTTAGTTGGTTAACTAGCTAGCCGTGTATATAAAAACACGGGCAAAACTCACTCCATGCATTTTAGCTTGAAGATTTCTCCCGAGGATGAAACACGGGAGCCTCTGTGTAGCTTTATTGCCATACATATATTTTCATAACATACTATATATATGGGAAAATGAAAAAGGAAAACCAAAAAATGGATGTTTTTTATGTGTACATCAGCGTTTCGTCTTTATTTATAAGACTTCATCAGGATGATAATATAGAGAAAAAATGTCATGCAAGTACAAATACATGTAGGGTAGACATATTGGGAGGAAAAATAAAATAAAATAATGGCCACTACTGGGTGGACGTCCGTACTAGTTGGAGAATATATATATATATATATATAAACCTCAATGTATGTGTGTATTTGTATGTTCCCTATAGAAAGAAAGGTTAGAGAATCTACATAAAATCTAAAAGTATATTTTTATGTGAAATTTATCAGGGAAGACAATGGAAGTGTTACCGAATATCTAAGTCTACCCCTAAATGAGGGCATACATCCCTTAAAACTTAAAACATATCCTATTTTGCTGAAATTGATATCATATGTATAAACTTCTCCGGGGAAGACAATGGAAGTGTTCCCAAATCTCAGAGTGCACCTCTAAGATGCTATGAGGGCTTAACTCGCTTAAAACTTTAAATATGTCAGTTTTTTTTTTCTTATTTAATTTGTTTCCAAATAATCCTTCAAATTTTCTATTGTTCTACGACAAAAAAAAAACAACTTATTTTTTTTTTTTTGTCGTTTTCTTTTCTTTTTTTCCGACAGTGGGGTGCTAAAAAATTAAAAAACATGCATGTTCTTCCTCCCGGGAGCGGTATTGTACACCAGATCAACTTGGAGTATATTGCTCGAGTGGTTTTCAACGTCAACGGCCTGCTCTATCCAGACTCCGTGGTGGGCACTGACTCCCACACAACTATGATCAATGGACTCGGAGTGGTCGGTTGGGGTAAGAATAATTTTTCTTCTTTTCAACCTTTCCTCCCTTTATAAACTGCTAGCTGTCCCTACCCGGTGTTGCTCGGGAGTCTTTTTTTTGTTGCCAATGACTTCCTGTTACTTTCCTCCTCATACGCACTTTTTTTCTTAAGTTTGTTTTTTTTTAGTTAAAACTCATTTGAGTTGTTTCGGAAAAAAAGTTGTTTTTTGTGCTGTCCTCTTTCTTCACATACACACAGACGCATCGGCCGCGGCTCCCAGGTTGGGAAATTCATCACGATTTCAGCTTTTTTTTTTTTCTTTTTGTAATTAGCTACTCACATCCCTCAAAATGGAGGAAAGGGAGAGAAAAATTGACTCGAATTAGATTTCTTCCAGGTGTCATTGGTTACAGCAAGAGGACTTAGAGCTACATGAGGGTTAGCGCCTCCGACTCTGACATTAGTAATCAAAACAAAAACTGTTGATCGGATTAACTTGATAAGAACATGTGAAACTGTGACGTCACGTGTATGGAATACTGTAATACTATAGGAATCCTTAATCAATCTAGCGATAGTACGGCACCTAGTTAATGCTAAACTTCTTTCTGACCGCCAGTATGGATTTAGACAAGCACGATCTACTGCAGACATCCTAACGGTCATCTCGGAACGCATGTATCATACACTCGACAAGGCAGGTGAAGCTAGGGCAGTAGCGCTTGATATATCCAAGGCCTTCGACAAGGTATGGCATAAAGGGCTTCTCCTGAAAATACGCTCATACGGTATTACTGGGCAATTACTAAATATAATTAGATCCTTCCTAGACAAAAGAAAAATCCAGGTTGTCCTCGATGGCCGTTCATCTAAGCAACATGACATAAATGCTGGTGTACCCCAGGGATCTATCCTTGGACCTTTACTGTTCCTGATCTTCATAAACGATCTCCCTGATGACGTAGAGTGTGAGATTGGTTTATTTGCTGACGACACCACGCTTTATTCTCGCCATGTTGGTAAAACAGACGCGATCATATCTGAGGCAATGGCTGAATCTTTAGAAAATGACCTCCAGGCTGTAGTGGATTGGAGTCATAAATGGTTGGTAACTTTTAATGCCGCAAAGACAAAGCTCCTTTCCTTCAATAACTACAAGGAACCTTTTCAACCACCAATTGTCATGGCAAATAACACCTTACGTGAGAGTTCATCATTCAAACTCCTCGGCCTAACCTTCACAGGTAACATGAATTGGAACAAATACATTGTAGGCATTGCCAAGGCTGCCGCAAAGAAGGTTGGCTCCCTCTACTGTGCTAGTAAACTTCTCACACCTGACATTATCCTGTATCTCTACAAAGCAACCATCCGCCCATGCATGGAGTATTGTTGCCACTTCTGGGCTGGTGCATCATCTACTAGTCTCTCCCTCCTTGACAAGGTCCAAAAAAGAATCGCCAACCTAATGGGTCCCTCACTGTCAACCAAGCTCCAGTCTCTGTCTCATCGCCGCAATGTAGCATCCTTGTGCTTGTTTTACAAATACTTTAATGGATTATGCTCCGATGAATTGGCTACTCTGGTGCCCCCTCGACGTAAATTCACTAGACTAACTGTGGAAGTCCCCAGATGCCGGAGAGCCTTCTACTCAAATAGCTTCTTTCCTCGTGCTGCTGGCCTCTGCAACTCCCTCCCTGCCCCCTGTTTCCCCGACAGTACAGACATGCAGAAATTTAAAATTAATGTAAACAGACATCTTGCTGCGCAGATCCCAAGTTAGGTTGACCCCCCCCCCTCCTTCTCCCCTTTTCTTTTCTCAGTAGCCCCTTACGTCTACATTGGCGGCCTGCTTTGTTTGGGGTGAACTATGTTAAAAAAAAAAAGAACCCTCATCTCCGCAGAGTTCAGCATTGCTTATGCTTTGAATCAACGTCTTGGAGAAATTCTTGACAAACCAAGAATTTAGTGTCTCAACTGTAAAGTATGCGTCTGAAATAGCATTTCTCGTGTTTACCTGACATCAAGTGTCGATAGTTTTTACACTGTGGCGGAATTGATAATCATGAGCCAGAATCGAGCGGTGGAGATGGCCCGGACTTACTTCATCCCCGCAGTAAGAGGGTCCGCCTTTGCCTGGCTTGCAGATGGAAAGGGAAATAATTTTTGGCTTACTAGTTTTATAGCGAGGATTGAACTCGCAACCTCGAAGTAACAAATCTACTGGTTGCTGCACAATAATACGTGGATTCGCCTTGACGACAAATAGTCAGCCAGCGGATTATGTTTTTTTCTGATTGGTTAAGCGGAATCAACTGATGGAAAATTTGCTAATAAAAAGAGAAGAAAATCAGGAGAAGGCGACGTGAGTGTCGAGTGAGATTCTGCGGTGAGCCGAATTATTTTTCGTTCATTGGAGCTCAAAGTTACACAGAGGGTTTTTGTGCTTCTACAGGAATTGAACCGAACTGAGTTTTTTTTTTTGGTTAACGTTTGGAGTCTAGTCATCGACTTCTGAATTTCTCACTTTCATACACGTAATGTCATCAACAGCTAAAATAAACGCTTTTCAATAAGATATTATGAAACTGCAAAAAGAAACTTTTTTTTTTCTTTATATTCTGTCCGGTGGCCAAAGCTGCTGTGTGCACCAGAGGTTGAAGTCTGAATGTGCAGTTGTAAGTGCTCCCACCAAATGTGCTCCGACGAACTTACTGCACTCGTACCCTCTCAACGTAAATAACGCCCAAAGCAGCAAAGTCGCACCCCTTCACCGTAAAGGATCCCCAGATGCCAGAAAACTTTAATTCCTCGAACCGCTATCCTTTGGAATTCCCTTTCCTGCTCCCTGTTTCTTCGACTCTAACAACGTACAGAAATTTGAATGTAATGTGAACAAATATTTTGCTGCACAACTGCCCACTTAGGATCCCCCCCCCCCCCCCGTAAATGTTAGATGCATTTATTGTTAATACAACATGATTGGTTCGTATGTGTAACAGAGAACAAACACGCGTGTATGGTTCTGTTGGGTCGCCATTTTGAGAAGTGGTTTCCCTATCTTTATTTGCCGGAGAGTTACCTACGTCATACTGTGACACCCCTCCTATAAATATGGCCCTTAATTCATAGTACTCCCTTGCGTCTCGGTGGCAATATCCCTTGTTTAGGATAAAAAAAGTTTTTTGAAAAAAATAATTTCAAATTTATCATCAACAGTCAAATGCTGAATTTAAAGTTTATCATACGAGTCGTCTCCTCTTAAAAAAAATAATTTCAAATTTATCATCAACAGTCAAATGCTGAATTTAAAGTTTATCATACGAGTCGTCTCCTCTTAAAAAAAATAATTTCAAATTTATCATCAACAGTCAAATGCTGAATTTAAAGTTTATCATACGAGTCGTCTCCTCTTAAAAAAAATAATTTCAAATTTATCATCAACAGTCAAATGCTGAATTTAAAGTTTATCATACGAGTCGTCTCCTCTTAAAAAAAATAATTTCAAATTTATCATCAACAGTCAAATGCTGAATTTAAAGTTTATCATACGAGTCGTCTCCTCTTAAAAAAAATAATTTCAAATTTATCATCAACAGTCAAATGCTGAATTTAAAGTTTATCATACGAGTCGTCTCCTCTTAAAAAAAATAATTTCAAATTTATCATCAACAGTCAAATGCTGAATTTAAAGTTTATCATACGAGTCGTCTCCTCTTAAAAAAAATAATTTCAAATTTATCATCAACAGTCAAATGCTGAATTTAAAGTTTATCATACCAGTCGTCTCCTCTTAAAAAAAATAATTTCAAATTTATCATCAACAGTCAAATGCTGAATTTAAAGTTTATCATACGAGTCGTCTCCTCTTAAAAAAAATAATTTCAAATTTATCATCAACAGTCAAATGCTGAATTTAAAGTTTATCATACGAGTCGTCTCCTCTTAAAAAAAATAATTTCAAATTTATCATCAACAGTCAAATGCTGAATTTAAAGTTTATCATACGAGTCGTCTCCTCTTAAAAAAAATAATTTCAAATTTATCATCAACAGTCAAATGCTGAATTTAAAGTTTATCATACGAGTCGTCTCCTCTTAAAAAAAATAATTTCAAATTTATCATCAACAGTCAAATGCTGAATTTAAAGTTTATCATACGAGTCGTCTCCTCTTAAAAAAAATAATTTCAAATTTATCATCAACAGTCAAATGCTGAATTTAAAGTTTATCATACGAGTCGTCTCCTCTTAAAAAAAATAATTCAAATTTATCATCAACAGTCAAATGCTGAATTTAAAGTTTATCATACGAGTCGTCTCCTCTTAAAAAAAATAATTCAAATTTATCATCAACAGTCAAATGCTGAATTTAAAGTTTATCATACGAGTCGTCTCCTCTTAAAAAAAATAATTCAAATTTATCATTAACAGTCAAATGCTGAATTTAAAGTTTATCATACGAGTCGTCTCCTCTTAAAAAAAATAATTTCAAATTTATCATCAACAGTCAAATGCTGAATTTAAAGTTTATCATACGAGTCGTCTCCTCTTAAAAAAATAATTCAAATTTATCATCAACAGTCAAATGCTGAATTTAAAGTTTATCATACGAGTCGTCTCCTCTTAAAAAAAATAATTCAAATTTATCATCAACAGTCAAATGCTGAATTTAAAGTTTATCATACGAGTCGTCTCCTCTTAAAAAAAATAATTCAAATTTATCATCAACAGTCAAATGCTGAATTTAAAGTTTATCATACGAGTCGTCTCCTCTTAAAAAAAATAATTCAAATTTATCATCAACAGTCAAATGCTGAATTTAAAGTTTATCATACGAGTCGTCTCCTCTTAAAAAAAATAATTCAAATTTATCATCAACAGTCAAATGCTGAATTTAAAGTTTATCATACGAGTCGTCTCCTCTTAAAAAAAATAATTCAAATTTATCATCAACAGTCAAATGCTGAATTTAAAGTTTATCATACGAGTCGTCTCCTCTTAAAAAAAATAATTTCAAATTTATCATCAACAGTCAAATGCTGAATTTAAAGTTTATCATACGAGTCGTCTCCTCTTAAAAAAAATAATTTCAAATTTATCATCAACAGTCAAATGCTGAATTTAAAGTTTATCATACGAGTCGTCTCCTCTTAAAAAAAATAATTCAAATTTATCATCAACAGTCAAATGCTGAATTTAAAGTTTATCATACGAGTCGTCTCCTCTTAAAAAAAATAATTTCAAATTTATCATCAACAGTCAAATGCTGAATTTAAAGTTTATCATACGAGTCGTCTCCTCTTAAAAAAAAAAAGAAAAAAAACGGATGCTTCCATAATCTACCGACGATCTCGTCTCCCGTCATCACCATCCGTCATGTGTAGATATTCATTTTGTTTCTCTTTTCGTGCAGGGGTTGGCGGCATTGAGGCGGAAGCGGTGATGCTCGGTCAGTCCATTAGCCTCATCCTTCCAAAAGTCGTCGGTTATAAACTGACTGGGAAAATGGACCAATACACTACCTCAACCGATGTGGTCCTCACCATCACAAAGGTAAGCAGGAATTGAAGAAATGACCTAGATTAATTATTTCATTTTTCTTTATTTTTTATTTGTTTTTTGTTGTTTTTTTAATTTGAAAACAATAAAAAATAAATAAAAAAATAAAATAAAGGATAAAATGAAAGGATTTAAAAAAATAAAAAAAAAGTTTTTTTGTTTTTTATTTAAAATTTGTCTTTTCATTTTTTTTTAATTTGAAAGCAATAAAAATAAATAACAAAATAAAATAAAGGATAAAATGAAAGGATTTAAAAACAAAAAAAAAGTTTTTTTGTTTTTTTATTTAAAATTTGTCTTTTCATTTTTTTTAATTTGAAAACAATAAAAATAAATAAAAAAATAAAATAAAGGATAAAATGAAAGGATTTAAAAAAATAAAAAAAAAGTTTTTTTGTTTTTATTTAAAATTTGTCTTTTCATTTTTTTTTAATTTGAAAGCAATAAAAATAAATAAAAAAATAAAATAAAGGATAAAATGAAAGGATTTAAAAAAATAAAAAAAAAGTTTTTTTGTTTTTTATTTAAAATTTGTCTTTTCATTTTTTTTTTAATTTGAAAACAATAAAAATAAATAAAAAAAATAAAATAAAGGATAAAATGAAAGGATTTAAAAAAATAAAAAAAAAAGTTTTTTTATTTAAAATTTGTCTTTTCATTTTTTTTTAATTTGAAAACAATAAAAAATAAATAAAAAAATAAAATAAAGGATAAAATGAAAGGATTTAAAAAATAAAAAAGTTTTTTTTTGTTTTTTTATTTAAAATTTGTTTTTTTCATTTTTTTTCTCCCCAGAATCTCCGAGCTATCGGCGTAGTTGGAAAATTTGTCGAATTCTACGGACCTGGTGTGGCTCAATTGTCCATCGCCGATCGCGCAACAATCGCTAACATGTGTCCGGAATATGGAGCCACGATCGGCTATTTTGCTGTCGATCAGAAAAGCCTAGATTATCTCGTGCAAACGGGTAAGTCTTATTTCGTTAAATTTACGCCTCTGTGAGCAACTCGGAAAAATAAAATAGAGCACAATCCTATTTCAACATTAATTAAAAGGAGAGAAAAAATGAATTAACCCTTAAATGTGTCAAACTGCAACTTGTTTCACATCTGCAACGAGCCTGTTGGCAAGTGTGAGTAGGTATTTGTATGATGTTGCATCAGCACACCCGCTAAATAGGTAATCCGTATCTTCGATGTCACAGACAACCGTCATCTGCCTAATTCAAGAGCCTAAACTCTAAAATCCGGTCATTATAATGTTAAATAAAATTTATTTTATGATTCTCTAGTGTGTTCTGATTATTTCGATGCATATATTGTAGTGTGATTTCATACAAATATACAGAATTTTATGCCATTTTTTGCACATTAGCAACATCATTTATTTTTCTTCAATAAATAAAATGTTCGCCTTAATTCTCAGTAGCCATTATGTCTACAGTGGTAACTTCCTTTGTTTGGGATAAACTATGTTTAA
>OY744553.1:1025055-1072555 GCA_963556195.1 Sepiola atlantica
ACGCATCCATCATATCATTCTAGTCGTGAAGAAAAGACAAAGACAATTTGCCTTTTCACTTGCAATTTAGAAATAGATCACAACTTGTTGAAAATCAATCGGTCCCTCTAAAGGAAGAAACATTTGAACACAAATGCTAAATGTTTGTCCAGGAAATAAAACAATATTGTGAAACAGAATTATTTGTTGTATTAAAATCAAATCAATCTTTGAATTAAAAAAAAAAAAATAGATAATTAATAAAATGTTCTTTTTCAAACTTTTTTCTGCAAATTAGTGAACTTTGTAACTGATATTTTATATACATAAGCAGTATATAAAAAAGATGGTGCGTCTATTGTGTCAAGTTGAATTAGCTTGGAATAGGGCGTTTTGGCTTTATTGTTAGTGCGAGAAATGGGCACAACTTTTGAATTTATTCATTTAGATATAAAATCTAGTCATCCACAGGCACATGTTTTGTCTTTTTAAGTGTTTCACTAAAATATTTTCATTTTTTTTTCATTTTTTTTGTTTGTTTTTCTTTTCATTTTTTTTTTTTTATTTTAATTTTTTTTTTCTTCCATTTTTTTTTTTCATTTTTTCTTTCATTTTTTTAATTTTTAATATCATTTTTTTCTTTCATTTTTTTAAAAATTAAAAAAAAAATTTTTTAGATCTTTTTTATTTCATTTTTTTTTTTTTTCATTTTTTTGTTTTTTGTTTTTTTGATTTTTTTTTTTCATTTTTTCTTTCATTTTTTTTTCATTTTTTCTTTCATATTTTTTTTTGATTTTTTATATCATTTTCTTATTTCATTTTTTTTTTTATTTTTTTATATCTTTTTTATTTCATTTTTTTTTTTCATTTTTTTGTTTTTTGTTTTTTTCATTTTTTTTGTTTTCATTTTTTTCTTTCATTTTTTTTCATTTTTTCTTTCATATTTTTTTTCATTTTTATTTTTTTATCATTTTCTTATTTCATTTTTTTTTTTCATTTTTTTATATCTTTTTTATTTCATTTTTTTATCATTGCTTATTCAATAAATTTTAATGTGATTTTTTTTTTTTTTCGTTTCTTTAAAAAAATTTTGTTGATTTCTTTTTTATTTATTTCTCCCTTCCTCTAGTATCATGAGTTAGACCTAAACACTGTCCGTTCTTGCTGTTCTGGGCCGAAACGTCCACACGATAAAGTTCTCGTGTCAGAAATGAAGGACGACTTCAACAATTGCCTTGTGGCGCCCGTTGGATTCAAGGTAACCTTTTTTTGTCTTTCCATTTCTATGATGAAAATCTTAAAAAAAATACATTTTGGTGGACTAAGTATGTTTTCAGCACCCCCGTTTATGCTGAATTAAGATGAAATGTGTTAATGTTAAAAATGGAATTTTCTACATAAGGGATCTATTAAATAGAAAATCTGAAAATTCTATTAGAAGTTAAAGATTTGAAATAGTTTAACGAGATAGCCCCTGGTTGGCGGCTGGTGAGGACAGTACGTGCAATCGCATGTTGTATAAAGAAATTTGATCAATAAGACTGGAAAGAAGAGGTTGCCATCTTCGGGAATTCCACACAGTCGGACTTTTCTTCTGTGTCCATTTTTGACAAGGGGAAGATTTTCCCGAAATATCAAATGATTTCTAATCATTCGGACATCACACACATCTAACACCATACTTGCTGTTTATGTAAGATTGAAAAGTAAAATAAATAAATAATTGTAAGTCCTCTCCTCCTTCGATTGTTTTTTTGTTCTTTCCAGCTTATCATCAATCCGGCTCTCTGCATTGCTTTCAGCCTTCTTAATATATTTATTACAATTCCCAGCAATGCTTCAAGCAAACTACCATTCTCTCTCTCGCTCTCTCTCATATATATATATATATATATATATATATATATATATATATATATATATATTTAAATATATATATATATATATATATATTTAAATATATATATATATATATATATTTAAATATATATATATATATATATTTAAATATATATATATATATATATATTTAAATATATATATATATATATATATATAAATATATATATATATTTTCATCTATATATATATATATTTTCATCTATATATATATGTATATATTTTCATCTATATATATATATATATATATTTTCATCTATATATATATGTATATATTTTCATCTATATATATATGTATATATTTTCATCTATATATATATATATATATTTTCATCTATATATATATGTATATATTTTCATCTATATATATATATATTTTCATCTATATATATATGTATATATTTTCATCTATATATATATATATATATATATATATATATAATTTTGTTCAATCTTACATAAACAACAAGAAAGATTGTAAGATTGAAAAAAAAAATGAAAAGAATAATAAATAGATAGTTGTAAGTCCTCTTTTTCAATTGTTTATTTTTGTTCTTTCCAGCTTCTCATCAATCCGGCTCTCTGCATTGCCCTCAGCCTTCTTAATATATTTATTACAATTCCCAACAATGCTTCAATCAAACTACCATTCTCTATTATATATATATATATATATATATATATATATATATATATACAGGGTGTCTCAAAAAAATGTACTCACTCGTGTGTCTAAAAAAAATGTACTCACTCTTAGAATGACGAGAAAACTTTTATTTATGAACATAGAGTGAAATGAAATAGCATCGAATACATGAGACAGATGTAATTGAAAAATCATGTTCAAACTGATGACCATTATTGTTCAAACAAAGCTGATAACGCGCACCAAGGGATTCGCAAACGTCGCGAAACATGTCATTAGGAATATCACGACAGTGTCTTTCAATTTCCAATTTCAATGCATCAATTGTCCTTGGTTTGTTGCCATAAACTTTGTCTTTTAAGTATCCCCACAAAAAAAGTCCATGGGTGTTATTAAGTTGATTTCCTGCCATGGCTTCATTAATTCAGAATATCTGAATATCTGAAACAAAAAAAAAAGAGTGAGTAAATTTATAATGGACATCAATTTGAACATTTGCGAACATGATTTTTCAATTACATTTGTTTCATGTATTTGAAGCTATTTCCTTTCTCTCTATGTTCATAAATAAAGGTTTTCTCGTCATTCTAAGAGTGAGTACATTTTTTGAGACACCCTGTATATATATATATATATATATATATATATATATATTATATATTATATACTAGACGAATAATCTAGGCACAAAGGGTTTTAGTGTATATGCATGTGTCTGTTTGTAAACAAAGTTTTCGATAGTTTCACGTGAGGTCGACGGACATCTGTAGGCACAGGAGTGCCATCTAAAGACATTTGAAATGAGTGTTGTTCAAAGTTGAAAATGTTGTCCTGTTTAATATTTGATCATTTTCTTTTTACCAAACTCTGACTTGCAGACGTTAGAATTTAGGTCAACCAAGAATGTCTATCATGGATTATTTGGATTCTTCGGATTGCGATTCTCATTTTATTGTAATTTTCACAACATTTTGGCCGATGGCATCTCTTGCGTTCTTCAAGTGTATCTTTTCTAATTTGGAAATTTTGGATCAAGAGTACAATAAGGACCCCAGTTCATTAACACAACACACGGAACATGTTCCGGAAGTCACCGGCGTCTTCCGGTTGACCTCGCAATACACGTGGTCGCTATTTACAAAACAACTTGTACGCAAGTTATTTTAATAAATAAACGAAATATATACGCTTTTTTAAAAATCGGCTGACTTGTAATCTTTTGTTTTGCAATAAACAAAACAATTTATCGTTTTTTTTTGTTTTACTTTTATTTACTAAAAAAAACAACAAATTTTAAATGCAGAACATTCTATATTTCGTGTTGTGTATTTTAAGAAAAAGTGGAGGGCTATATGAAAATACTTTTTTTTCTTTTTGTAGGGAGGCGAGTAAATAGCGAAGTTTTATTTATTTGTTAATAATTGTTGCTTACAGAAAAAGGAAGGAAAAAACTTCATAAACTTTAAAACATGTTAATATTTTATTTGTTTTATTTATGGACAACATAAATATTAAAATGTGAAAAGAAACAAAAAAATTCCGAAATATAGAATGTACTGCATTTATTAAAGTAAATAAAAGGTTTATTTACAAGTTTTGTAAATAGCGACCACGTGTATTGCGAGGTCAACCGGAAGACGCCGGTGACTTCCAGAACATGTTCCGCGTGTTGTGTTATAAACTGGGGTCCTTATTGTACTCTTGATCCAAAATTTTTATGTTTAACTCTGAAACCTGAATTTAACGTAACGCTTTAGTTTGAAAAGATGCACTGGAGATTATATCGCCCAAAACTAAGAATAACATAATAATAAACATTGCTACCCAGTCGTGGCTGACAGAATGAGAACAATCCACCCTCTCGATAAAATAAAGGGTTCAGTTGGAAAAAATGCACGTGAAGAATGTCGGAGATTACATTGGCCAAATTGTTGTGAAAAATAACCGCTAAGATGAGAAAAGTAGTTTGAATAATCCAAATTGTCAATCTTCTGAAGAATAATGTCTATTTTATTCAACAAAATGTCTACCGCCTTTTTTTAACTTTTGTAATTACTCATTCTAATGCCTTCATTTTTTTTTTAACTCACTTCTTTTATTTCTTTATTCTTTTAAAAACTCTTCTTTTGTAAGTATTTTTCACATTTGCCTTTATTTTTTATTTTTATTTTTTTAAAGAAAATTATAGAAAAAAATTCAACCCATCCTAAAATAAAGCTTTAAAAAAAACTCCATGAAAAAGAAAAAATGTTCTTTTGACTTGATTGTCGTCTGCTTCTTCTCATCAACCTCTCATTTTTGTCCTCCATCTTCCTATTTGCATTTTCTTCTTTTTTTGTCTCCTTTTTTTTCTCCTTTCTTTTTTGTCTCCTTCCTTTTTTTCTCCCTCCTTTTCCTGTTTTCCCTTCCCTCCGTTTCCTATTTTCCCTTCCCTCCGTTTCCTGATCCCCCCCTTCCCTCCGTTTCCTGTTCCCTCCTTCCCTTTGTTCTCCCCACCCCTTCTCTTCGTTTCCTGTTCTCTCCCTTCTCTCTGTTTCCTGTTCCTCCTCTTCTCTCCGTTTCCTGTTCCCCCTTCCCTTTGTTCTCCTTTCACCTCTCTGTTTCCTGTTTCCCATTCCTTTTGTTCTCCCCCCCCTTCTCTCCATTTCCTCTTCCCCCCTTCCCTCCGTTTCCTGTTCCCCCTCTTCCCTCCGTTTTCTGTCCCCTCTCTTCCCTCCGTTTCCTGTCCCCTCTCTTCCCTCCGTTTCCTGTCCCCTCTCTTCCCTCCGTTTCCTGTCCCCTCTCTTCCCTCCGTTTCCTGTCCCTTCTCTTCCCTCCGTTTCCTGTCCCTTCTCTTCCCTCCGTTTCCTGTCCCTTCTCTTCCCTCCGTTTCCTGTCCCTTCTCTTCCCTCCGTTTCCTGTCCCTTCTCTTCCCTCCGTTTCCTGTCCCTTCTCTTCCCTCCGTTTCCTGTCCCCCCCCCTTCCCTCCGTTTCCTGTTCCCCCCCTTACCTCCGTTTCCTGTCCCCCCCACTTACCTTTGTTTCCTGTTCCCCCCTTCCCTCCGTTTCCTGTTCCCCCCTTCCCCCCGTTTCCTGTTCCCCCCCTTCTCCCCCCCCCTCCTTTCCTTCTCTTCCATTTCTCTTTTCATCTTCATTTCCTTTTCCCTTTCTTTCATTGTGTTCCTTTACCCCTTTTTTCTCCCACTCATCTCTTCCCTTTTCTTCATCCCCCGTTTTTACATTGATTTCCCTTTTTATCAAATCTTCTTCCTTTCCTTATTTCCTTCTCCCCCAATTTTGTCCAATTCTTTTCTCTGTCGGCTGCCTCTTTCCAATCACATCTCCATGAAAAAAAAAAAGTGTCATTTTTTTTTTTGAACACCAATTTTGGGATGGCTACTCTTCTAAGCACTACCGTGAATCTGAAACAAATAAGAAAACACTTTTTTTCACGGGGAAGTGGTTGTAAAGAAGGCCCCTTTTTTTATTATATTTTATATTTATTTATTTATTTTTCTTCCCTCTCACCCCAGGGTTACCAGTTGTCCCCGGAGAAGTGCAATCTAACCATTCCATTTATTTACGATGGCAAAGAAGAGATCCTTAAGCACGGCTCCGTGGTGGTGGCCGCTATCACCAGTTGTACCAATACGAGCAACCCTTCCGTCATGTTGGGGGCAGGTCAGTATGAGCACCCTTTTCTTCCCTCTCTCTCCTACAACAAAACCTCAGTCATTAGTCCTCAGGAATAGATAGAATTCTGTTTGATTTCACAAACCAAAACTAAATTTCACAACGTCTTGGATTTTCTTATATCCACTTATAATCTAACGAGCAGGTTCTCTGTCTGTGAGAATTTTTGTAAACGTAGGGGGGGGGGGTGTAATTACTATTGAATTAACTTACAAGTCAGAAACATAAGAAATACATTTATGGCACATCTTAACAACTAAATAAACAATAAATAATTTCGACGCCGAGGTCGTGATTTGAACTCACAACCTAAATGCCACAAGGTAATTTGGACGAATTTGTCCGATGCCCTACCAACTGAGCAAATGTGACAAGTTAAAAGAATGATTTTGATTTAACTACTTATGCTAGAGAAATGCTTTTTTCATTATTTTACTTAGCAATGAATGATCTTAAAACAAGGCTACGTATCAAAACTGGTTCTTCGATATAGTGTGAGTCTGCGTTCGCGCTCGATTTTTTAAGCACCCCCCCCCCCACCCCCACAATTTTTTTTTCCTTTTAAACAAAAAATATAGGGAGACAAATTTTTTTTTTTTTTTTTTTAACTAAAAATATTTTTGGTACGAAACAAAAATGTCTCACACCCAAGAACGCGGCAGCCTAGCAAAAATAGACAGGAGTCTATTTTTGCTAGTCTCCGATATAACAGCTGGATTGATCCTCATAAAACAAACAAAAACTAACTGAATTTGACACAGGATGAATTTAGTCACGTCCCACATGCTCTTATTCTTCCATTCAGCTAATCTTACTCCTTCCTCTCCCTTTTTCATACTCAACCCACTACACTCACCTATCTTCCTCTCACACTTTCATCGCCTCACGCCTACCTTATTTCTATATCATCTTTGACGGTTTCTTTTCAATAACTTCATTTTACACCAAAGATTAAGGTCGTTTGAATAGACCGAAATATCGGTTAGTTTTAGAGATGTGTCCGTGTTATTATTTATACTAGTATGTTTACATGCTTATCTCTTATTCTATATACTTAACATTCTTTACTGTCTCTTTCTCCGTCTCACTCAAGAGTTCCTTACTCGACCGAGTGTGTGCTATTTATACTCTATATAGCACGCATCACATTTGCCCTCTCTCTTGTATTCAAATTGCTTTTCTTTAATTTGATTGGAGATAAAGGTTCACTGATGAAGCCTTTCGAAAAAATGTCTTGAATTATTTATCAACAAAAAGTGTTTTGAAATGGGCAGAAACAATTGTATGAATAAAGATGTTTTTTTTAAAGTAAACTCTGAACATTTATTAAGTTATATATATATATATATATAGATTTTTCACTTATAAAATAGATCATTCAGTGAAGACCGGGGTTGTTCCAATAAAAAACAAGCTCGATGATACTCGATTACAGAGTACAGAGCATTTATATGTGATTTCATGAAGGCTTACCAAAGCATTCCTTTCAGGACACCAATGATCACCATTAAAGATATTTTTTCTTACAAATACTATTTATTCAAATTAAATGTTTTTTCCTACACGTGTTTCACTACCAAGCAGTTACTTGCTTGGCAGATCATCAGGGAAATTAAATGTTGGAAATTGATACCAGTATTCCAACATTTAATTTCCCTGATGATCTGCCAAGCAAGTAACTGCTTGGTAGTGAAACACGTGTAGGAAAAAACATTTAATTTCAATAAATAGTATTTGTAAGAAAAAATATCTTTAATGGTGATCATTGGTGTCCTGAAAGGAATGCTTTGGTAAGCCTTCATGAAATCACATATATATATATATATATATATATATATATATATAGATAGATAGATAGGTAGAAGGATGAAAAGGAATTAGAAAAGCGACGGAGGCAGATCTTTTTTCAATTCAGTTGCTCAATGCAAGGTATATTCCGCAAAAAAGCAATTTATTTAATTAATTTTTTCCTTAAGCCAGGCTTTTAAAAGATCAAAATCTTATCATCAGAGGAAAATGCTGGGATAGATAAGTTGGCAAAAAGCCAAGATTTAAAATCTGAAAAAGTAAAACAAAGATTGTGGGGGAAAAAACAAGGCTGCCCGAATGCAAGCAAGTGTCCGATTGTAAAAAAATCCGGTGTCAAAAAGTCCAGCGGAGAAAGTGGTTTGTAGGTAGGCCGTTAGAAGGCACGAGAAATAAATTGAGAGGTTTCAAAGTTAAACTCCAGAAACCACCGTCTTCAGGTGCAGCCAAAATAGATACAATCCAGAGGGTAAAAAGTCCAATAGAGGGTTCGTTCGTAGATGCAACAAGGCTCAGTAATTCATCCTTCTACCTATCTATCTGCTTTATCCGGTATGTTGAGCTGTATACTTTTCACAATAGGTTTTACCTTTCCTAAAAGTTCACTTTTTGTTCTCTACTTTATATATATATATATATATAAATTTTATACTTCCAACCATAAATGTTTTCCTCTCGGTCACCTTTTTCAGGTTTGCTTGCGCAAAAAGCCGTGGATTGTGGACTAAGTGTAAAACCATACATAAAGACAAGTTTATCGCCTGGAAGTGGGGTCGTGACCTATTACCTTCAAGAGAGTGGGGTCATTCCATCCCTGGAAAAACTCGGGTGAGAACGTTTATGTCACTGATATTCAAAAAAAAGACTGGGTTTTCTTTAAACCCGCCCCCCCCCCCCCCCTCCGCCTTCTATTTTGTTTTAAATAGTTTCTGGATTTTAAAAATCTAAAAAGATAGAAAAATTATCTCTCTTCTGCCTCTCTCTCTCTCTTTCCCCTCCCCTTTTCCCTCTCTCTTTCTCCTCACCCTTTTCCCTCTCTCTTTTCCCTCCTCCCTTTTCCCTCTCTCTTTCCCCTCCCCTTTTCCCTCCCCCTTTTCCCCTCTCTTTCCCCTCCCCCTTTTCCCCTCTCTTTCCCCTCCCCCTTTTCCCCTCTCTTTCCCCTCCCCCTTTTCCCTTCTCTTTCCCCTCCCCATTTTCTCTCTCTCTTTTCCCTTCCCCTTTTCCCCTCTCTCTTTTCCCCTCTCTCTTTCCCCTCTCTCTTTCCCCTTCCCCTCCCCCTTTTCCCTCTCTCTTTCCATTCCTCCTTTTTCCCTCTCTCTTTCCATTCCTCCTTTTTCCCTCTCTCTTTCCATTCCTCCTTTTTCCCTCTCTCTTTCCATTCCTCCTTTTTCCCTCTCTCTTTCCCCCTCTCTCTTTCCCCTCCCCCTTTTCCCCTCTCTCTTTCCCCCTCTCTTTCCCCTTCCCCTTCCCCCTCTGTTCCTCCCTCCCCCTTTTCCCTCTCTCTTTCCCCTCCCCTTTTCCTCCCTCTTCCCCTCCCCCGTTTCTCTCTTCCTATTTTTCTCTCCCTCCCCTTTCCCCTCTCTCTTTCCTCTTCCCTCCTATTTCTCTCTCTCTGTTTTGTGATGTCTCTCTATCTAATATCACCCTAACCCTAACCCCTCTTAATTTCATGTCCCCTTCTTTTCTCTGTTTCATTAATAGATTCCACATCGTCGGTTATGGCTGTATGACATGTATCGGCAACAGCGGTCCATTGCATGAAGGCGTTGAAGAAGCGATCGAAAAGGTATCTCATAACCCTAACTCTCTCCAAAATTTTCCACTTAATCTCCGTAGTTTCTAACCCTGACTATAATATACACCCCTAACTTATCACCGTATATATATACAGGGTACGGACGATATTTTTTCGCAAGATTATTGTCTAGAAAAAAAAATAATGTAGTAGTGGTATATCTTCACTTACTAATGGGTGTGTATAAGTAAAGTAGAGTGATCTGCCCTTGTGTCAGGAAGCACAGAGTTATCTACCCCTGGCAGATAACTATATATACAGGGTGGGCCAAAATAAGGGTCCTATCTTTAAATTTGAATAACTTGAATTTGAATAACTTCCACAAAATAAAAGTTAAACTCACCAAACTTTATGTGTGTGTAGACTGACCCTTCCGAGATTTTTTGAAATAAACAAAACAAATTTTAGCCGAAAAACACTTCTTAAAACTTACAAAAACTAAAGTATTGTTTTTTACACTGTTTTGAGTTTTTTAAGCAAAAATAATGTTTTCTAAATGAGGGTACGTTCCTTAGGGCTAATACGGCTCATGCTTGCTTCGGAAGGGGTCCTTTACTTATTCTAAAAAAAAAAATTTAAAAAAATCAATAAATAAAAAAGTTATGAATTTTTTAAAATAGGACCCTTATTTTTGCCCACCCTGTATATATAGAAGATGGCAGCAGCCATTTGCAATTTTAGGATACACACGTGAAAACGTTCTCCGAGATAATAGATGTTATATAAACCCCCAAGAAGAACCCGTACAAAAGTCGCAACGCAAACGAAGACGGCCGACGTGGATGGCGGATTATAAAACCAATTATTTATCTTAAAGATCAAGGGGCCATATGTTGTTTAGTCGTTAGGATATTTCACCAACTGAAAAGAAAAGAAAAGAAAAACAAGTGTTTCCTTTTCAACCTTATGTAACGGCATCCTAAACGAATATCTCTGATATGCATAATCATAAGAAGCAACATAACGCATTACCATTTCCGGAATTTTACAGATTTTCGTATGTAACAATACACTATATCTGACCCGACATTTCTGTGGTTTAGTCGCCAATTGAGTTATCTCCCCTTTGCAAATTGGCTGTTTGGAGTCTCTAACCGCTAGATGGCTCTGGTTGGGAGTCAATTTGCATAGGGGGGTTGGATTGATCAGTATAAGAACTGTATTCTTTGGATTGAAGAAGGGTTGTTGCTCAGTTTGCAGAGTGAAGTGCAGAGAGAAAAAGGTGTAGTTGGTGGAGCATCAGAATTTTATTTTTCAAGAAGCTTTATTTTACGGATAGACCAGACCATTATACACACTATACACATTATACACACTATACACACTATACTCATTATACACACTATACTCATTATACACACTATACTCATTATACACACTATACTCATTATACACACTATACACACTATACTCATTATACACACTATACACATTATACACACTATACTCACTATACTCATTATACACACTATACACATTATACACACTATACACACTATACACACTATACTCATTATACACACTATACACATTATACACACTATACACACTATACACATTATACACACTATACTCATTATACACACTATACTCATTATACACACTATACTCACTATACTCATTATACACACTATACACACTATACTCATTATACACACTATACACATTATACACACTATACACACTATACTCATTATACACACTATACACATTATACACACTATACACACTATACACACTATACTCATTATACACACTATACACATTATACACACTATACACATTATACACATTATACACACTATACTGATTATACACACTATACTGATTATACACACTATACACATTATACACACTATACACATTATACACACTATACTCATTATACACACTATACTGATTATACACACTATACACATTATACACATTATACACACTATACACATTATACACACTATACACATTATACACACTATACACATTATACACATTATACACACTATACACATTATACACACTATACACATTATACACACTATACACACTATACTCATTATACACACTATACTCATTATACACACTATACTCATTATACACACTATACACACTATACTCATTATACACACTATACACATTATACACACTATACTCACTATACTCATTATACACACTATACACATTATACACACTATACACACTATACACACTATACACACTATACTCATTATACACACTATACACATTATACACACTATACACACTATACACATTATACACACTATACTCATTATACACACTATACTCATTATACACACTATACTCACTATACTCATTATACACACTATACACACTATACTCATTATACACATTATACACATTATACACACTATACTCACTATACTCATTATACACACTATACACACTATACTCACTATACACACTATACTCACTATACACATTATACACACTATACACACTATACTCATTATACACACTATACACATTATACACACTATACACACTATACACACTATACTCATTATACACACTATACACATTATACACACTATACACATTATACACACTATACTGATTATACACACTATACTGATTATACACACTATACACATTATACACACTATACACATTATACACACTATACTCATTATACACACTATACACACTATACACACTATACTCATTATACACACTATACACATTATACACACTATACTGATTATACACACTATACTGATTATACACACTATACACATTATACACATTATACACACTATACACATTATACACACTATACACATTATACACACTATACACATTATACACATTATACACACTATACACATTATACACACTATACACATTATACACACTATACACACTATACTCATTATACACACTATACACATTATACACACTATACTCATTATACACACTATACACACTATACTGATTATACACACTATACACATTATACACACTATACACATTATACACACTATACACACTATACACACTATACACATTATACACACTATACACACTATACACACTATACTCATTATACACACTATACTGATTATACACACTATACACACTATACACATTATACACACTATACACACTATACACACTATACACATTATACACACTATACACATTATACACACTATACTGATTATACACACTATACACATTATACACACTATACACATTATACACACTATACTCATTATACACACTATACACATTATACACACTATACACATTATACACACTATACTCATTATACACACTATACACACTATACTCATTATACTCATTATACACACTATACACATTATACACACTATACTCATTATACACACTATACTCATTATACACACTATACACACTATACACACTATACACATTATACACACTATACACATTATACACACTATACTCATTATACACACTATACACATTATACACACTATACACATTATACACATTATACACACTATACACACTATACACACTATACACACTATACACATTATACACACTATACACACTATACACATTATACACACAATACACACTATACACATTATACACACTATACACACTATACACATTATACACACTATACACACAATACACACTATACACACTATACACATTATACACACTATACACACTATACTCATTATACTGATTATACACACTATACACATTATACACACTATACACATTATACACACTATACACACTATACTCATTATACTGATTATACACACTATACACATTATACACACTATACTCATTATACACACTATACACACTATACACATTATACACACTATACACATTATACACACTATACTCATTATACACACTATACACATTATACACACTATACTCATTATACACACTATACACATTATACACACTATACTGATTATACACACTATACACATTATACACACTATACACATTATACACACTATACACACTATACACACAATACACACTATACACATTATACACACTATACACACTATACACATTATACACACTATACACACTATACACACAATACACACTATACACATTATACACACTATACACACTATACTCATTATACTGATTATACACACTATACACATTATACACACTATACTCATTATACACACTATACTCATTATACACACTATACACATTATACACACTATACACATTATACACACTATACTCATTATACACACTATACACATTATACACACTATACTCATTATACACACTATACACATTATACACACTATACTGATTATACACACTATACACATTATACACACTATACACATTATACACACTATACACACTATACACACTATACACATTATACACATTATACACACTATACACATTATACACACAATACACACTATACACATTATACACACTATACACACTATACACATTATACACACTATACACACTATACACACTATACACATTATACACACTATACACACTATACTCATTATACTGATTATACACACTATACACATTATACACACTATACTCATTATACACACTATACTCATTATACACACTATACACACTATACACATTATACACACTATACACATTATACACACTATACTCATTATACACACTATACACATTATACACACTATACTCATTATACACACTATACACATTATACACACTATACTGATTATACACACTATACACATTATACACACTATACACATTATACACACTATACACACTATACACACTATACACACTATACACACTATACACATTATACACACAATACACACTATACACATTATACACATTATACACACTATACACACTATACTGATTATACACACTATACACATTATACACACTATACACATTATACACACAATACACACTATACACACTATACTCATTATACACACTATACTCATTATACACACTATACACATTATACACACTATACACATTATACACATTATACACACTATACACACTATACTGATTATACACACTATACACATTATACACACTATACACATTATACACACTATACACACTATACACATTATACACACTATACTCATTATACTGATTATAAACACTATACACATTATACACACTATACACATTATACACACTATACACATTATACACACTGTACTCATTATACACACTATACACATTATACACACTATACTGATTATACACACTATACACACTATACACACTATACTGATTATACACACTATACACATTATACACACTATACACATTATACACACTATACACATTATACACACAATACACACTATACACACTATACTCACTATACACATTATACACACTATACTCATTATACACACTATACACATTATACACACTATACTGATTATACACACTATACTCATTATACACACTATACTCATTATACACACTATACCCATTATACACACTATACTCATTATACACACTATACACACTATACTCATTATACACACTATACACATTATACACACTATACACATTATACACACTATACACATTATACACACTATACTCATTATACACACTATACACATTATACACACTATACACACTATACTCATTATACACACTATACACACTATACACACTATACTCATTATACACACTATACACAATATACTCATTATACACACTATACACATTATACACACTATACACACTATACACATTATACACACTATACACATTATACACACTATACTCATTATACACACTATACTCATTATACACACTATACCCATTATACACACTATACTCATTATACACACTATACACACTATACTCATTATACACACTATACACATTATACACACTATACACACTATACACATTATACACACTATACACATTATACACACTATACTCATTATACACACTATACACACTATACACATTATACACACTATACACATTATACACATTATACACACTATACACATTATACACACTATACTCATTATACACACTATACACATTATACACATTATACACACTATACTCATTATACACACTATACACACTATACACATTATACACACTATACACACTATACTCATTATACACACTATACACACTATACTCATTATACACACTATACACACTATACTCATTATACACACTATACACACTATACACATTATACACACTATACACACTATACTCATTATACACACTATACACACTATACTCATTATACACACTATACACACTATACACACTATACTCACTATACACACTATACACACTATACTCATTATACACACTATACACACTATACACACTATACACATTATACACACTATACACATTATACACACTATACACATTATACACACTATACTCATTATACACACTATACACATTATACACATTATACACACTATACTCATTATACACACTATACACACTATACACATTATACACACTATACACATTATACACATTATACACACTATACACACTATACTGATTATACACACTATACACATTATACACACTATACTCATTATACACACTATACACACTATACACATTATACACACTATACACACTATACTCATTATACACACTATACTCATTATACACACTATACACACTATACTCATTATACACACTATACACATTATACACACTATACACACTATACTCATTATACACACTATACACACTATACTCATTATACACACTATACACACTATACACACTATACTCACTATACACATTATACACACTATACTCATTATACACACTATACACACTATACACATTATACACACTATACACATTATACACATTATACACACTATACACATTATACACACTATACTCATTATACACACTATACACATTATACACATTATACACACTATACTCATTATACACATTATACACACTATACACATTATACACATTATACACACTATACACATTATACACACTATACACATTATACACACTATACACATTATACACATTATACACACTATACTCATTATACACACTATACACACTATACACATTATACACACTATACACACTATACTCATTATACACACTATACACACTATACTCATTATACACACTATACACACTATACTCATTATACACACTATACACACTATACTCATTATACACACTATACACATTATACACACTATACACACTATACACATTATACACACTATACACATTATACACACTATACTCATTATACACACTATACACACTATACACATTATACACACTATACACATTATACACATTATACACACTATACACATTATACACACTATACTCATTATACACACTATACACATTATACACATTATACACACTATACTCATTATACACACTATACACACTATACACATTATACACACTATACTCATTATACACACTATACCCATTATACACACTATACTCATTATACACACTATACACATTATACACACTATACTCATTATACACACTATACACATTATACACACTATACACATTATACACACTATACTCATTATACACACTATACCCATTATACACACTATACTCATTATACACACTATACACATTATACACACTATACTCATTATACACACTATACACATTATACACACTATACACATTATACACACTATACTCATTATACACACTATACCCATTATACACACTATACTCATTATACACACTATACACATTATACACACTTTACACATTATACACACTATACACATTATATATATTATACACACTATACACACTATACACACTATACTCATTATACACACTATACACATTATAAACATCTGTGTTGTCACCATCAACCCTAGTTCGTTTCACTCAATAATAAAGCCACACAAGCACTGATGCTTATAAAAAATGGTTTATTTAAAAACCGAGAAGCAGTCACAGAAAACCTCAGAGCGACTGGCCGGTTGTGTACGCGTAAGAGAGCGAAAAAGAGCAAAAAAGAGCGAAACGGATAGCTTGTCTCGCTGCATCAAGTGATACGTCTTTCCAAAAAAAGATCGAAAACTTCCGAGCAAAAGTCACGTGGTTTCATCGACTTCTGCCTGGGGTCACGTTACACCTTTAAGAGGTCACTAAAACTTTCTTCGCCATCGGCTACTCACATCCCTCTACGTCTCTTTCTACAAATACGGACGCTCAAAATTGTCCATAAACAATTATTCTACAAAAAAAGAATGGGAATATAATCGCTGTTTTTATGAAGACAAGATCGACAACGAAAATAAAATTTTTAAAAAATATGCATAAAATCTATATTAATCTGTATCTTTGTAAAGTTAGTTATGTTTGTATGTACAGGATTCCGTCCTAAACTAATTAACTGATCATTGTGAATTTTGGAGCACAACTGCTAGGCGTAAGGGGTCCAAATGTGGGATATATTTAGTTTAATTTAGCAGCCCCCCCCCTAAATTAAACTAAATATATCCCATATTTGGACCCCTTACGCCTAGCAGTTAATGGAAGCCCCTCATGAAAATTCAAATACCTCCGAGTTTTATCAAATTTTAACAATAGGTATTAGACACCAATTAATAAATATTCTCCAAATTTCTTTGGAGTATTTTAAAGGATTTTTCCCAGGATATACTATAGGCACAACTTCCCATTTGAAAATTCCAATTTGCATTGAATTTGGTCATTTGTCATTAGACACCAATTAAGCAAGATTCCCAGATTTTTTTGATTTAAAAAAATTTTTTTTTTTTTTTTTTTTAAATTTAATTTGATTTCTGATTTTCTTTTAAAATTTTATTTTTATTTTATTTTTTTATTTTTTTAATTTTATTTTTATTTTTTTTGATTTTTTTTTTTTTTTCGATTTTTTAAATTTATTTTATACCTTTTATTCACCCCAAATTTGGTCATTTGTTATTAGACACCAATTAAGCAAGATTCCCAGATTTTTTTGATTTAAAAAAAAAAAAAAAATTTTTTTAATTTTAAAAAAAAATTTTTTTTTTGATTTTATTTTATTTTTCATTTTTTTTTGATTTTAAAAAAAAAATTATTTTTTTAAATTTTTATTTTTAATTTTTTTTTTTTTTTAATTTTTATTTATTTATTTTTTTTGATTTATTTATTTATTTATTTTTTTAAAAATTTTTTTAAAATTTATTTTATACCTTTTATTCACCCCAAACAAGGGGGCACATTGCCACTGACACGTAAGGGGCTACTGTGAATTAGGGTCCAGATTTATAAAGGCATCCTGAGTGGGGAGTTGTGCAGCGAGATGTATGTTCACATTAAATTTAAATTTCTGCATGTTGAGGGAAACAGGGAGCAAGGAATGAATTCCAAAGTCTAGCAGTTGAAAGAAAGAAGCTATCAGAATAGAAAGCCTTTCGACATCTGGATGACTTCAACAGTGAAGGGGTGGGATTTTGCAGATGGTCGTGTGTTTACGTTGAATTTTAAACATTTTCTAGAATCAAAATCATTTAATCGTTTTTGTTCAAAATTGGAATAAGGATTCTCGACATAAGGTTTAGAATCATATCTAGATTTGAATCATAAAAGTGGGGCCATTTGGCAAATTAGTTTTACCTATCCTGGGACGGGTATTCTTTTAGCGCTCTTAGTAGCCACCGCCACTACTTTTCCTTATCAACCCATCATGTCGACCCAATATTTCGATGTATTTGCATGACATTTTTCTTAAAATTATCATCCTGAAGAAGTCTTACAATAAAGACGAAACGTTGATGAATATATAAAAAATATCTCTTGGTTTTTCCTTTTTCATTTCCCATATATTTGTGTGTGTGTGTTTTAATTGAATGTTTTGTTTTAATAATTTTTTTCTGCTCGTACAATTCGGCAAATTAATTTTACCTATCCTGGGACGAGTATTCTTTTAGTTAATTCATATATGTGTTTTAATTGAATGTTTTGTTTTAATAATTTTTTTCGGCTCGTACAATTCGGCAAATTAATTTTACCTATCCTGGGACGAGTATTCTTTTAGTTAATTCATATATGTGTTTTAATTGAATGTTTTGTTTTAATAATTTTTTTCGGCTCGTACAATTCGGCAAATTAATTTTACCTATCCTGGGACGAGTATTCTTTTAATTAATTCATATATGTGTTTTAATTGAATGTTTTGTTTTAATAATTTTTTTCGGCTCGTACAATTCGGCAAATTAATTTTACCTATCCTGGGACGAGTATTCTTTTAGTTAATTCATATATGTGTTTTAATTGAATGTTTTGTTTTAATAATTTTTTTCGGCTCGTACAATTCGGCAAATTAATTTTACCTATCCTGGGACGAGTATTCTTTTAATTAATTCATATATGTGTTTTAATTGAATGTTTTGTTTTAATCATTTTTTTCGGCTCGTACAATTCGGCAAATTAATTTTACCTATCCTGGGACGAGTATTCTTTTAATTAATTCATATATGTGTTTTAATTGAATGTTTTGTTTTAATAATTTTTTTCGGCTCGTACAATTCGGCAAATTAATTTTACCTATCCTGGGACGAGTATTCTTTTAGCTAATTCATATATTCATGTGCGTGTCTGTAATGAAATATTTTGTTTCATTAGTCATTTTCTGCTCGTTCTGTCTCAGGGTGATCTGGTTGCAGTTGGTGTGCTATCCGGCAATCGTAACTACGAAGGACGCGTCCATGCTTCTACCCGAGCCAATTACTTGGCTTCTCCTCTTCTTGTAGTTGCCTACGCCTTGGCAGGGACAGTCTGTATTGACTTTGACACAGAACCCGTTGGTAAGACCATCACACTTTTTGGTGCTTATGCTGATTAGCGGCCATATAAAAAAATTATTTTTATATAAAAACAATAATATATACTTATTAAGCATTATATTCTTACTCACTGTACGAAAAAGTAGAAAAAAATATCCACTAGAACTTTAATTACAAGTATTTTTCTATTTTGCGTATCATAACACCGACTTGTTCACTAAACCTCCATCTTGTTTTTTTAAGAAGATTTCAAGGGCAGGTAACTGAAATCTTCTTAAAAAACAAGATGGAGGCTTACTGAACGAGTCGCTGTTATGATACGCAGAATGGAAAAATACTTGTAATTAAAGTTCTAGTGGATATTTTTTTCTACTTTTTCGTACAGTGAGTAAGAATATAATGCTTAATAAGTATATATTATTGTTTTTATATAAAAATAATTTTTTATATGGCCGCTAATCAGCATAAGCACCCACTTTTTATAGAAACCACTTCCCCATACATTGTTTTCCCCGTTTCTCTCCAAAACTGATTTCTCGTACAATGAACTGCTTTTCTAAAATACTAATAAGTGATCGACAGTGATATACAAGAAACCACCTCAACCACAGATTGCCACGGCAAATAACACCCTACCTGAGTATTTATGGTGTACAGTCTTCTTTTCAGCTACCACGTAATTACATAACAAAGTTTATACATTTCTTTAGCTATTTATTTTATACATGGTGAAACAGCAGAAGCATAGAATTGTCTTGCCTTCTTTTCCTATCTGAAAACTGAAAACGTAAATTTTGGCCATTCTATCAGTATCATCATCATCGTCATCATCATCATCACCATCGTCATCATCATCATCAGTTTAACATCCGTTTTATATGTTGGCATCTGTTGGACGTATGTCAATTGCTAATCTTTGCCAAATTAATTGAATTAAATTGAATTGTCGGTGTTTCTGCTGTTTCAAGAAATGTATAAACTTTGTTATCTACTTACGTGTTAGTTGAAAATAAGATTGTACAGAAAAAATTACGCAAATTCATCCAATATTTATTAAATTATAAGAAAAAGAAAGAAAAAAAACGATTTTACTTAGTGTTAGACATTTTGTAACAAGGGAGATAACTAATGTTTTTTTATTACCAATTTAGCAAAAAACAAAAAGAATCCAAAAAAATATGAGTTATCTCCCTTGTCCCTTGGTGACTCAGGATAAAATCGGGCGATTGAAAGATACAAGATGGCGACTATCGATAAAAATCGTTTGTTTATTTTTAATTTAATAAATACTGGATGAATTTGCGTAATTTTTGGTGTACAGTCTTCTTTTAAGCTACCACGTAAGTACATAACAAAGTTTATACATTTCTTTAGCTATTTTTTTTAATACATGTCATGGTGAAGCAGCGAATTGTCTTGCCTTCTTTTCCTTATGGCAGTCCTATCTGAAAACTGAAAACGTAAATTTTGCCCATTCTATCGCCATCATCACCATCATCTTCAGTTCAACATACGTTTTACATGCTGGCATGTGTTGGACGTATGTCAATTGCTAATCTTTAGCTAATCTATAAAAGCAGCATCACATCTATTAATTAAACGGACGCGCACATATCCGAAGAAATGGCCGAATCCTTAGAAAGTGACCTCCAGTCCATAGTGGAATGGGGTCATAAATGGATGGTAACATTTAATGCTGCTAAGACAAAGCTCCTTTCCTTCAACAACTACAAGAAACCTTTTCAACCACCGATTGCCATGGCAAATAACACTCTACCTGAGAGTCCGACGTTCAAACTCCTCGGTCTAACATTCATAGGTAACATGAATTGGAACAACTACATTGAAGACATTGCGAAGAAAGTAGGCTCTCTCTACCGTGCTAGAAAACTTCTCACATCTGACAGTATCCTATATCTCTATAAAGCCACTATCCGCCCATGCATGGAGTATTGTTGTTACATCTGGGCTGGTGCACCAACCACCAGTCTCTCCCTCTTAACATCGGCTGAAACGTTGTGACTTAAACTATCAGGATCCGAATAATACAACGTTTTTCGTTTTTTTTTTTTTTTTTCAGGTCACAATAGTGAGGGTGGAGCCGTTTACCTGCGAGATATTTGGCCATCGCGAGAAGAAATACAGGTGGGTCTTTATTTTTACAGGTAGGCAACTCCTTAAAATGTTTGGTGACGAGAAGTGGGTGGGGAATCAAATCTGGAAGGTATGCGTGTAAACTGATGGCCATATCGTTTTAATATCGTTTTAATATTGACCCTGACGCATGAGAAACCCTGGCTCGAAACTTTTAGAATGCAGGGGGGGGGGGGGTAATCTAATTGAATTCTTTAAACGTTGTAAATAGACGGTACAATTATACACAATTTATAAAAGTTATCCGGAACGCGGACCTGCCGAAAAGTTATCCGGAACGCGGACCTGCCGAAAAGTTATCCGGAACGCGGACCTGCCAAAAAATTATCCGGAACGCGGACCTGCCGAAAAGTTATCCGGCACACGGACCTGCCGGAAAGTTATCCGGCACACGGACCTGCCGGAAAGTTATCCGGCACACGGACCTGCCGGAAAGTTATCCGGAACACGGACCTGCCGGAAAGTTGTCCGGAACACGGACCTGCCGGAAAGTTGTCCGGAACACGGACCTGCCGGAAAGTTGTCCGGAACACGGACCTGCTGAAAACAAAAATCTTAATAACGGTTTATAAGAACGGGCATCTCACTCTCCGCGTAGAATGCTTTTGTCAAACGTTTTTGAATATAGAAATAAATTTCCAATACATCAACCTGCATCATCCACTCATAATATAAGGGTGTGTGGGTGTCCGTCATTCATTCACAAGTAATGGAAAATATTGCATTAATAGTAAATAATTAATTCCCAACAAATAAAGCGGATGACATGACCGGAAATTGAAACCGAAACCTTGAGACTGTCAATCTGAGGTTCTACCAACTGCCCTATTTGGACTTTCTTATAAATAAAGTAGAGTCAGCTAAAATGGTCGTAATTAAATGCTTAACTTTCGTAGCGCAGTTGTTGTAAAATTCACATTTTTATAGAAGATGATACTACGTGCAAAACTGTATTTATTTGCAATATAAGACAAAACAGCACAAATATAGAAAATAAATTAAGCAATTGACTCGTACGTATGTGCGTGAGAAAATGACAATTTTCCATGAGCGGATGGTCAACCTCATTATAAGTTCAAGATGGCCGCCATCACGATATGCAAATTAGTCAAATTTTACAGTTTATTTTGATCGTCCTACAAATCTCATACACGTTGTTTGGGCATACAATGAAAGGGTAAGCTCACGGAGTCATTTTAAGAAATAGGTGTGAAAAATCATTTTTCTACAAAAAAAATTCAGCGCTCAGGGTTTTCTTATACAAAATAAATATTTAATTGTTTCACCAATTATTCATGGCAAACATTAGGCCATGTTCTTAAAAACATGAATTGTATTTCGAATCAATGTTATCTAATAATTCTTGTTGATATTCTATTTTTGATTAATGATATTTATAGAGAGGAGGAGGAGGAGGAGTTTTTCTTTGAGTCGGAAGTCTCTTCTTATCCCTCATTAATTTCTATCTGAAATATCTAGACGAACACATTTTTGTCCAAAATGATTGACTTTCATGTAGAAACTTTTCTTAGTAACACACATTTTGTTGATTTACCGGTATTCATATTTCAAGTGTTTTCATTGGCTAATCAACATAGATTTTACTGTAATAATTAAATTTAACTTAACATCCTATGTATTTTAAAAAAATAAGATTTTACAAATTAAAAATAATCGCACTGTCATATATTTTTTTTCTTAAATCGGGGGGGGGGGGGGGGGGTTATATACTGAAGGCATTTCTAGACAGGCATATATTTATCTAAAATGATTGACTTTCATGTGAAATCTTTTCTCCCTTTTTGAACAGGCTGTCGAAAAAGAATTTGTGATTCCTGCTTTGTTTGAAGAAGTCTACAGAGTAATTGAGGTACGATTTGCTTTATCGGTTATCAGTCTCGCGTGTTCAACTCCCTTGCCCCCCCTCTGGGAAGGAATACTTTCTTGCCTTGACAATCTAGTGGGGGATGATCTCTTTTCTTTTCGCTGCAGTCTCTTTCACACGGAAGAGAGGTTGCTAGTCTTTCTCTGCTCTATCGTTATTTCCATGGTAGATGCTCGACTGAGCTCCAATCTCTGTTTTAACTTTTGGCAACCTACACCCAATGGTGTAGGCCACTCAAATTGATATATTATTGTTTATTTATAGAACTGGTGCTACCAGATCAGGCTGTTTGAAGATATTCGCTTCCTGACCCAAAATGCACCAAACATTGATGTTAGATTTTTTTTTCCTTTGCAAAACTCAATCATTTTCTGCAAAACCCAAAACAAAAAACAACAATTTCCTTCCCTCCTCCTTTTCCTCCCCCTCTCCTTTTATACCTCCCCTCCCTTTCCTTTTTCCTCCCCCTCTCCTCCTATACCTCCCCTTTCCCTTTTCCTCCCCCTTTCCTCCTATACCTCCCCTTTCCCTTTCCCTCCCCCTCTCCTTCTATACCTTTCCCTTTCCCTCCCCCTCTCCTTCTATACCTTCCCCTTTCCCTTTCCATCCCCCTCTCCTTCTATACCTTCCCCTCCTCCTTTCCCTCCCCCTCTCCTTCTATACCTTTCCCTTTCCCTCTCCTTCTATACCTTCCCCTCCCCTTTCCCTCCCCCTCTCCTCCTATACCTCCCCTTTCCCTCCCCCTCTCCTCCTATACCTCCCCTCCCTTTCCTTTTTCCTCCCCCTCTCCTCCTATACCTTCCCTCCCTTTCCTTTTTCCTCCCCCTCTCCTCCTATACCTCCCCTTTCCCTTTTCCTCCCCCTTTCCTCCTATACCTCCCCTTTCCCTTTCCCTCTATACCTTCCCCTTTCCCTTTCCCTCCCCCTCTCCTTCTATACCTTCCCCTTTCCCTCCCCCTCTCCTTCTATACCTTCCCCTCCCCCTTTCCCTCCCCCTCTCCTTCTATACCTTTCCCTTTCCCTCCCCCTCTCCTTCTATCCCTTTCCCTTTCCCTCCCCCTCTCCTTCTATACCTTCCCCTCCCCCTTTTCCTCCCCCTCTCCTCCTATACCTCCCCCTTCTCTCAGCCCCCCCCCCCTTTCACTCAACCAAACACCATGAATAAATACTTGAACCTATAAAGAACTGTCACCATAAAAACTTTCACCAAAATGACCGGATTCGGCATTAAATAACTCGAAAAGGGTTGATATGCCGTAAAACAAAACAACCCAACCAATTTTATTTATAGAAAGTCTTTACTTTCCTTTTATTTGACAATTCTTTTGTTACGAAAAATATTATAGGAATTGGTCTTTCAGTTCCTGCGAAAACCAAGCCCTACACTAATAACAAGAATCCGCAAAGGGCCCGCGTCTCCGACACTAAAACGGCCTGGTTGACACATCCTACCTGCGAGAGGTGGTTAGCAAATGATACAAGTCAAATAACAACAATTTACCTCCCTTTCCCTTTTCCTCCCCCTCACTCAACTAAACGCCATGAATAAATACTTGAACCTATAAAGAACTTGAAGCATAAAAACTTTAACCAAAAGGATCGGATTTATAAGATTTGTCTCCCTAACAACTAAAATTTTATCTTTTTGGTTTCGCTGGGGATGGGGCATCCTACTGGATGCAAGACATTCACCTGTTATTTCAGAGACTATTTCAACCGAGAGGTCTTTTTTTTTTTGTTGATGGCTAACTGTATAAGAGCCAGATACGTTCTTCGATGCCGTATTGCTATCGTATGTGGGGAGGTGCCGCTTGGAGTACAAAATCGACTCCTCAATCCAGTGGGGATGCTCTCTTCCCGTCCCTGCAGCGTCTTTCACACAGAACAGATCGTCGGCTGGACAATGCGTAACACAATGCGACGATTGGAAACAACCATGGAAGGAGCAGAAGATTTCTTAAGAGGAATTGATTATCCAAGATGAACGGCTCAACAAGTATTTGTTTGCATTAGACTTGAAGACGACCATGTTGTAGTCGGCTGGGAAGAAAGTTTATAATATTTTTTTTTCCACAGACGGGATACTCTAGGAAAGAAACTTTGTTCATGGAAGTTCCGCTTGGTCTTTGGTACGGAGAGAGAGAAAGGAAAGTTCTCTGCTGTGGTTTTAGTCAGGAGGGTTTTTGCTGCGAATGTTTTACGGGAGCGACGAGGGATTGGCGCTCAGTCTTGTACGTCTTACTACTGTATCGTTATGTTCATAGCAGATGTTCGACTGACCTCCAATCCCTGAACCCCTTCCCTGTAAAACATTCACAATAAGAACCTGCTTGGTTACAATCACAGCAAAGAACTTTCTATTCTCTTTACTAAAAACCAAACGGAACTTCCATGAACAAAGTTTCTTTCTCAGAGAGTTTCATTTGTGGAACAAAATACCATGTGGCTGCTTCCCAACTGACTATAACATGGAATGGCAGATCAATAGATCGAATGGACACAGAATGTCCATCTTTTTCAACAAATTCCTTTGGAGACCAGATTTTGAGATGCAATATTTTATTAACAATCATTTAAAGGTTTTGTTTTGTTTTTTACTTTCTTAATTTTGAATGATAAAACTTTCTTCTTCGGAGAAAGAGTCCGAATCAATTTAAAGGCAATACCATAGTTTTTTTGTGATAGTAACTTAACTCCTTGATGTTGCAGGAGCGATGTTCAGATTTCGTCGCAGGGTGGTTAGAATCTCAACGTTCTTGTTTTTTTTATTTTAAACTTAGTGTGTGGCCACTTATGTGGTAATAAAATGAAAGTTCTTGAAGCCTCTTCGTCTTCAAGTCTAATGTAAACAAATACTTGTTGAGCCGTCCTTTTAGATAATAAATTCCTCTTCAGAAATCGTCTGCCTATTTCACTCGTCGTTTTCAATCCTCGTGTGGTGACGTTCATCGGCCAACTGAACATCTCTTTAACTTTTATCCTCGAGTAGCTTCAGGGTCTTAATAAGCGGTAACCCATTAGTAAAAAAACAACATAGACATATTACTTTCTGTTTTTTTTTTTACTGATTCCCCCTCCGTTTTACACCCTAATTTAGTCGAAAGAACCTGAAAATTTTAAAGAATCTCTGAATTAGTGTCTTATATATATGGTTTAAATTTCATTAAAATCAGATATACGTACTTAAAGTTTAATACAATACCATTCTTTGCTGGCCAAAATGAAAGTTCTTGAAGCATCTTCGTCTTCAAGTCTAATGTAAACAAATACTTGTTGAGCCGTCCTTTTAGATAATAAGTTCCTCTTCAGAAATCGTCTGCCTATTTCACTCGTCGTTTTCAATCCTCGTGTGGTGACGTTCATCGGCCAACTGAACATCTCTTTAACTCTTATCCTCGAGTATTGATTTACTCCTCTCCAGGAGTTAGGCACAAGGCCAGTTTTTATCTTACTCCCACACGTAAGATGTGACCCAAGGTCGGGTCAGGAAAGTGGGGTTTAAAAATTGCCTGGGCAGCCCCGTCGGCATTCCCCGGTAGGGGCGCCTCAGGCAGTAAGCAATAAACTTACTCCTCCTCAAAGAGGGGAGGCAAAGCCTGGGAGGGTGGACCTCCTAGAACTGCACAGGACAGACCCATAGACCGGCGTAAATCAAGCCCCGAAGGCCAAGACAATACCAGTCTATGGGGTGCAGTATCCATCGGAACAGATACTACACTTTGATCTTAGCCAAAAGGCCAAGCTGAGTAGCTTCAGGGTCTTAATAAGCGGTAACCCATTAGTAAAAAAACAACATAGACATATTACTTTCTGTTTTTTGGGGTTTTTTTTACTGCCCTCCCCCTCCGTTTTACACCCTAATTTAGTCGAAAGAACCTGAAAATTTGAAAGAATCTCTGAATTAGTGTCCTATATATATGGTTTAAATTTCATTAAAATCGGATATACGTATTTAAAGTTTAATACCATACTATTCTTTGCTGCCCATGTTATTTTGACCTGCTTACACCATGGACAAGGAATGTTTTTCGCTTTATTCATTTCTTTCCAAAATAGTTCTTTGTTCTTTTTATTTTTACCTCGAATCCGTCTCCAGTTCAAAACCCGCCGTGTCATGCCTCATAATGTTATGCTAATGAAACCAATTAATAAAGCCTTTGTTTCAGGTCGGCTCCAAACGTTGGCACTCTCTCCAAGTGCCGGATGGTCTGCTGTATCCATGGAATCCAAATTCTACGTACATCAAATCCCCTCCTTTCTTCGATGACATGGTGAGAATCCATTTTACTTTTTTGTCTTTTATTTCTCGCATTTAAAAAAAAAAATTTATTTTACTTAGTTGACCCCTAAACAAGGCAAGTTGCCACTGTAGACGTGAGGGGCTACTGAAAAGCATTGCTTCCTCCTGGAAGATTCGTTTTACTTAGCCTTTGTCAAAGTGTATTTATTTACTCCTCTCCAGGAGTTAGGCCAGTTTTATCTTACTCCCACAAGTAAGGTCGGGTTTGAAAAGCCAGCGCTCGAGAGGTGAGCACTTTGGCCATTAAAAATTGCCTGCGCAGCCCCGTCGGCATTCCCCGGTAGGGGCGCCTCAGGCAGTAAGCAATAAACTTACTCCTCCCCAAAGAGGGGAGCGCGAAGCCTAGGAGGGTGGACCTCCTAGAACTGCACAGGACAGACCCATAGGCCAGCGTAAATCAAGCCCCGAAGGCCAAGACAATACCAGTCTATGGGGGCCAACTGGTCACTCCTTCAAAGCTTGATTCCACGGTCCTTACGAAATCAGACGAAAAGCTAGCGACCTCAACTATGTCATTAACACTCCAGATCATAGAAAGGCCACGCAAATTCATTGAACTGTTCCAAAAAATCTAACCACAAATTCTTGATTTCACTTTTCATTGTCTTTCAAGACAAATGTAAAATAATTGGAATTGCATTTGACAACTTTATTCGGCATTACATAACCCATAGTTGGTTGATATGCCGTAAACCAAACCTAACCCTAACATAACGTTGTTGATTCTATCAATCCCTGCAGATTTTGGCGGTCAATTTCATTTTTAAATCCCAAAATAAAAAATTCTTTATCTTTTCAGATTCATTGTCGGTACTAATATTGCTGCAAAGTGAGAAATTTGACGATCCATTGTAAATGCAAAATGTCAAATTTGTCAAAATGTCAAATTTGTCAAATTTTGTCAAAATGTCAAATTTGTCAAATTTTGTCAAAATGTAATATTACAGGTTAGCAAAGAAGGTTGGCTCCCTCTACCGTGCTAGAAAACTTCTCACACCTGACATTATCCTGTATCTCTACAAAGCCACCATCCGCCCATGCATGGACTATTGTTGCCACATCTGGGCTGGTGTACCATCCACTAGTCTCTCCCTCTTAGACAAGGTCTATGTCTGTATATATATATATATATATATATATATATATATATATATAAAACCAGTAAAAGTTGAGAATAAATTTTAAAAAATATATTACATCCTAAGTTGTTTAAAACAAGGTGCTTTCAAAAGTGATTTATTTTTCCTTCCTTAAGCCATGGCTTTTCAAAGAATGGGATCTTATCATCAGAGAAAACGAGACAGATACCGTGCTAGTAAACTTCTCACACCTGACATTATCCTATATATTTACAAAGCCACCATCAGCCCATGCATGGTGTATTGTTGCCACATCTGGGCTGGTGCACCATCTACTCGTCTCTCCCTCCTAGAGAGGGTCCAAAAAAGAGTCGCCAACCTAATAGGTCCCTCACTGTCAACCAAGCTCCAGCCTCTGTCCCATCGCCGCAATGTAGCATCCTTGTGCTTGTTTTACAAATACTTCAATGGATTGTGCTCCGATGAACTGGCTGCTCTGGTGCCCCCTCGACGTAAATACACTAGACCAACTCGACAATCAGCTAAATCCCATCCATTCACTGTGGAGGTCCCCAGAAGCCGGAGAGCCTTCTACTCCAATAGCTTCTTTTCTCGTGCTGCCGGCCTCTGGAACTCCCTCCCTGCTCCCCGTTTCTCCGACAGTACCGACATGCAGAGTTTTAAAACTAATGTAAACAGACACCTCGACACACTGCTCCCAACTTGGGGTGTCACCCAAAATCCACACTTGGGGTGAAATATGTTAAGAAAAAATTCTTTTTTAAAAGGGGGAGGGGGGTTGAATTTGAAGTGGAAACGACTAAGTTAATAAAACAGCCAACTCTACATTAGGGTTTCTAAATGAATTTTAAGATTCTTTATACAGACTTTGAAATGAAGATCAACAAATATATCCAATTTGTCGTGTAGTCATAAGAAATATTTCTGAAAAAAATGTCTTCCAATTTGCCCCTTTGTTATTCTGCTGGTCAATATCCTTCACCATTCAACTCTACATACATAAAAAGTGGACACGAATCTTCCGAAACTACAATAAAATGTCAATTCTCTCACTTGAATTGAAAGGTGGAATTACTGAAGACTTCTTTCCCAGTCATGGCAGATGGAACGAGAGCATGCTACCCCCGTGGATTTAATAAAGGATTCCGTTCGAAATTACGTCCAGATTCCCGAATTCGACAGAAAGATTCCCAAATTCGACAAAGTACACCTGAAGAAGGTCGGAGGTTACATCGGCCGAAACGTTGTGATCAAAACACCCAAGATGAGAACAGTAGTCCGAATATACCAAATTCTATAAATTAATTATTTTTTCAGATTTTTTGTCTTTACTAATATCGCTACAAAACAAAAATTTCGTTGCTGGTGACCCCCAAAAATAATGAATATTAGAAGAAAAAAAATGTCCATATTATTTGCAGGACAATGCTGAAAAATAATATATCAACTTTGTGGGTGTGTGTTGTGTAGTTTCTGACTTTTAGGGAGGTACACACACACACACACACACAGACAACTGCCCTATATATAATAGACAACCAAAATGCGAAAGAATCCAAAACCTTTGTACATTAAAGCTAAAGCAGGTTGTTGAATAATTTGATTTTTTTTTTTTTAATTTTTATTTAAATTTTCATTTTTTTTAAAAATTTTTATTTTTATTTATATTCATGTTTTTTCATTTTTTCTATTTATATTTAATTTATATTTAAATTCATTCTTTTAAATTTTATTTAAATTTTCATTTTTTAAATTTTATTTAAATTTTCATCTTTTTAAATTTTATTCAAATTTTCATTTTTTTTTTCATTCTTTTTATTTATATTCATTTTTTTTTCATTTTATTTAAATTTTCACCTTTATTTTCATTTTTTAATTTATATTCATTTTTTAAAATTTTATTTAAATTTTCATTTTTTTTTTTCATTTTTTTATTTATATTCATTTTTTTTCATTTTAAATTTTATTTAATTTTTCATTTTTAAAAAAAAAATTTCTTTATTTATTTTCATTTTTTTTTTTTTTTAATTGTATTCAAATTCGTTTTTTTTTTTTTCATTTTTAAAAATTTATATTCGTTTTTATTTTTTTTTCATTTTGCTTTGTTTGTTTCTTATTTTTGTAGACAATCCAGCTTGACCCTCCTCAAGATCTTCAAAATGCCCACGTCCTTCTTTGCCTCGGAGATTGCGTAACAACTGACCATATTTCTCCCGCTGGTAGCATCGCCCGGAACTCTCCTGCAGCCCGATATCTCTCCAGCTTAGGGTAAATAACATACTGTCATCTTTGGTCGTCGTTCTGTTGTTGTTGTTGTTGTTGTTGTTGTTGTTGTTGTTGCTGTTGTTGTTGTTGTTGTTGTTGTTGTTGTTGTTGTTGTTGTTGCTGTTGTTGTTGTTGTTGTTGTTGTTGTTGCTGTTGTTGTTGTTGTTGTTGTTGTTGTTGTTGTTGTTGTTGTTGTTGTTGTTGCTGTTGTTGTTGTTGTTGTTGTTGTTGTTGTTGTTGTTGTTGTTGTTGTTGTTGTTGTTGTTGTTGCTGTTGTTGTTGTTGTTGTTGGTGGTGGTGGTGTTGTTGGTGGTGGTGTTGTTGTTGTTGGTGGTGTTGCTGTTGTTGTTGTTGTTGGTGGGGGTGGTGGTGGTGTTGTTGGTGGTGTTGTTGTTGTTGTTGGTGGTGGTGTTGCTGTTGTTGTTGGTGGGGGTGGGGGTGGTGGTGGTGGTGGTGGTGGTGTTGTTGTTGTTGTTGGTGGTGTTGTTGTTGTTGCTAATTGAGTAGGGCTTATTAATACAGCTCACGGAGATCGTGCCTAAAGGTTGTCTGGTCTGCATGAAGTCCTCAACGATTGCATGCGAAGTCGGGGAAGGCTTCACCCAGAACAGATAAAATGATGCCGGCGACGCAACGTTGCTGCTCTCACTTTATTGATTTGCGGTTCCGCACCTGACACGCAGAGACGACCAGAGGATGACAGATCCTGATGCCGACTCCTCCTGGATTTTTACCAGAGACCTGTTAGCCCTGACACTACCACGTCGCCACCGTTTCTATCATGGTGAGGAAGAATAGGACTGAAGGAGGGGAGGGGGAGGTTGCTTTCTTCCTACAAAATCAATATTTGATTCTGGTCCGTCAGCGTCTTTGGTACATCATTCCAGTTAAGCTTTGTTAAGAATAAAATGTATTTCAATTTAATTCATTCCCGAAAACACTTTTACCGAATTATTTTCAAATGGCTGCCATCTTGAAATAAAAACAGGGAAGTAACTCTATATTCATCAA
This sequence comes from Sepiola atlantica, assembly GCA_963556195.1. Taxonomy (NCBI): domain Eukaryota; kingdom Metazoa; phylum Mollusca; class Cephalopoda; order Sepiida; family Sepiolidae; genus Sepiola; species Sepiola atlantica. The sequence continues at coordinate 1,058,415 of OY744553.1, forward strand.
TACAGAGTTATTTCTCAAACTAATGGCAGATTTAACATTAAAAAATATGACTTTTAAGTTATTTATGTATATTTTTATTTTTTTATTTGAATTTTAGTTTAAAACCAAGAGAGTTCAACTCGTACGGATCTCGTCGCGGTAACGATGCCGTCATGGCACGCGGAACATTTGCAAACATTCGACTCGTCAACAAATTCTTGAAAAAACCTGGCCCCAAAACGCTGCACATCCCAACAGACACGATCGTAAGTTGGTTTTGACTTTTCTACTTTTTCCATTTTATTTGCAAGTTATTATTTATTATAACCTAAATTACGAGGTTATAAAACTAACCCTAATCTTCACCCTAACCCTAACCTCCTGACCTTCACCATCACCCTGACTCTAACCTTCATCCTAACCCTCACCAAGTAGATGTGGTAAAAATTGTAAAAAAAAAAAAAAATTACAAAATCAATGACCATTTCTTTATTCTCTTGTTCGTTTCCTTCTTCAGTTGGACGTGTTCGATGCTGCGATGAAATACAAAGAAGAAAATCATCCCCTCCTCATTTTGGCTGGCAAGGATTACGGGTGTGGCTCTTCAAGGGATTGGGCTGCCAAGGGACCCTGGATGCTGGTAAGACCACCACCTCTCTCTCTCTCTCTTTCTTTCTCTATATCAGTCTCTATCTCTCTTTCTTTCTTTCTCTCTCTCTCTCTTTCTCTCTCTCTCTTTCTCTCTTTCTTTCTTTCTCTCTTTCTTTCTCTCTTTCTTTCTCTCTTTCTCTCTTTCTTTCTCTCTTTCTCTCTTTCTTTCTCTCTCTCTCTTTCTCTCTCTCTCTCTTTCTCTCTCTCTCTCTCTCTCTTTCTCTCTCTCTCTCTCATATATATATATATATATATATATATATATATAAAGTCTCTATCACTCTCTCTCTCTCTTTTGACTTTTCATTCTCACTCTCTTTCTCTCTTGAATTCTATTCTCTCTCTCTCTCTTCTTTCGACCAAATCGAATCTCAAATGCCTTTCACCTTGATCTCCTGAACTTTTGCAGGGTGTCCGTGCTGTTCTAGCAGAGAGTTACGAACGCATCCACCGATCAAACCTCGTCGGCATGGGCATTGCCCCCCTTCAGTATCTGCCGGGCGAGTCCGCAGAATTTCATGACCTCACAGGGAAGGAGAAGTTCTCGTTTGAAATTCCGAAGAAATTTGAGAAAACCCTGAAAACAAACGTGGCGGTAAGTTCAAGAACAGACATCATCATCATCAGCATCGGTTTAATGTCCGTTTTACATGCTGGCATGTGTTGGACGGCCTTTAGAAATTGACTTCCAAATTATCTCTGGCCCAGGTCTTTATTTATCCCTCTTTCTTTCAAGTCCATTTCTATCACTTCCTCTAATGCCAACTGACCCTGCTACCTCAACTGTTCTACATCTACTAATCCAAGCATTCTCACCCATTCTTTCTTCATCATCATCATCATCATCGGTTTAACGTCTGTTTCACATGCTGGCATGTGTTGGACGGTTTTCGGAAATTGACTTCCAAGACGAGCCTATCTCTGGCCAGGTCTTTATTTATCCCTCTTTCTCTTAAGTCCATCTTTATCACTTCCTCCCATGTTTTCCTTGGCCTTCCATTGCCAACTGACCCTCCTACATCTAATAACTCAAGAACTTTCAATCATTCTTTCAAATATGACAATATTAAGTCTCCCGTTCTGCACACATCTCTCGATGCATCTGTATTTTCACAACGACATGTTAGGCCTCTCTTTGAAAAAAAATAGCTAAAGAAATAAATTTGGGAAAGTTCATTTTTTTTTTTATTATTTAAGCATCTTTAAAATTTCAAACTTAAAGAAAGAGGCAAAATGCCTTCAAAAACCATGTGTTAGATGCAGATATTTTTATTAAAATCAAAATACTATTATTTTTTTTTCATCTTGACTTTTTTTCTAATAATTTCACTCGGTATCACAGGCTTCATCAGAGATTTAAACAAATAAAAGGTATTAACCTTATTTTTTTCCCCCGTAACAATCCTTCCTGGTCTTGTAGAAGTGCCGTCCGAATTTGTGTGGACTTAACGGTGTAAATGTCTCTTTTAAATTGAACTTAAATCGCGCATGGTCGCTGGTAGGGTTTGGGAAAGTTCATATTTTTTTTTTAAGTTCAAATTTAAAAGACATTTACACCGTTAAGTACACACAACATCGGACGGCACTTCTACAAGACCAGAAAGGATTCTTACAAAAAAAAAAAAAAGTTAATACTTTTTATTTGTTTAAATCTCTGACGAGGCTTGTTGTACCAAGCAAAATTATTAGAAAAAAAGTCAAGATGAAAAAAAAAATTATTTTAATTAAAAATATCTGCATCTAACACATGGTTTTTTGAAGGCATTTTGCCTTTTTCTTTAAGTTTTAGCTGAAGAAATGTATAAACTTTGTTATGTACTTACGTGGTAGCTGAAAATAAGATTGTACACCAAAAATTACACAAATTCATCCAGTATTTATTAAATTAAAAATAAAAAACGATTTTATCTATATGTCGCCATTTTTTATATTTTTATTTTTCCCGAAAGTTATCTCCCTTGCCTAATCTGTAAGCTGAAATGTCCACTGATACGTTAAGATCGTTTTTTGGGGTTTTTTTCTTATGATTTTAATAAATACTGGATGAATTTGCGTCATTTTTTCTGTACAATCTTCTTTTCAGCTACCACGTAATTACATAACAAAGTTTATACATTTCTTTAAATATTTTCATGTCAGTGTGAAACTACAGAAGTGCCCATCTCCCTATACTGTGCAGATTTAATCTTCCTCCGAAACTTTACTGAGACATATAAATGCATACCAACTTTTCATCTATGGAACATGTTGCTGCAAGATTGCTTCCTTGAGGGCTACAACATGGTCGTCTTCATATTTAATGTCTATAAACACTTGACATAAACTGTCCTCATAAGTCGTTAACCCTTATTTCAGACACAGCGGGGATACGTACTCGACACTCTGTCCGATAGTGACTTTGTTACTATCGGACTGAGGTGTGGTCCTGTTCAGTCTCAGGTCCACTCTCCCAGGCTTTACCTTCTCTTTGAGAAGGGGTTAGTTTATCGCTAATCACCTGAGGCGCCTCTACCAGGGAATGCCGGCAGGGCTGCTCAGGCATTTTTTCAGCGAAAGTGTGCTAACCCTAGTGCAGTGGCTTTGCAACTTAACACCTGACCTTGTGTCTAACTTCCTGGGGAGGTAAATAAAATAAGTCGTTAACCCTTATCCTCGAATGCCTTTTAACCTTGATAAGTGGTTAACTGCCCTGAAATGCTAGAATTGCGCAGAAATGGGGAGATCATTTTACGTCAAATTCATATGCGAAACTGATGCCCCATTCTAAATTCTAAAATAATTTGTTTTGTTTTTTTTTCTTCACGTTTTTCAGAGATTTACACATGATTGCCTAAAAAAAGTTTTTTTTGTTGGGTGAGAGGGAGGGTGATTTACTTCCCAATTCATAATGGAGAGGGGAGGTAGAAGACTTTTGTTTCATCAAAGAATTACTTTCTGTCCCCCCCCCCCTCCACATGTTTGCTTAGGGTCTTTCTCTGATGAAATGAAGTTAAAACATACTTTCAGTATGAAAAAAAAAAGGGTTTTTATAGGGTTACACCCTTTGCTAAATCACCCCATCTCCCCCCCCCCCCAACAAAAAAAAATAGATTCTACTGTTTTTAGGCGATTATGTGTAAATCCCTGAAAAATGTGAAGAAAAAAAAACACAATTATTTTAGAATTTAGCGTGGGGCATCAGTTTCGCATATGAATTTATCATAAAATGATCCCCTATTCCGGGCGATTCTAGCATTTTAAGCAATTAACCTTTTCTTTACTATGGGAGATAAACTCTTTTTCTTCTTGTGCCCCCCTTGTCTCAGACGCTTTCTGTTTTTCAACATGACAGCTAATATTATGTACTAGCTAATATCCATTAGCTAACCTACCCACCTTACAATCATAATCGTTTTAAGACTCTTTTAAGTCCATAAAATGTGCGACTTTCTTAATCTGTGACTTTAGTTGTGTCGTCTTTATTTTCAGTTTTCATCGTGGTTATTTATTTTTTTTATTTTTTTATTTTTTTTTTTTTAAATTTAATTTAATTTTCTTTGTTTCCATTTCAGCTGAGCACCGGAAAGACGTTTGAGGTTTTTGTCCGATTTGATACTCAACTCGAAATGACGTACTATATGCACAGAGGCATTCTCAATATGATCGTCCGGAATATGGTCTGATGGAAGTGTTTACTAGAGATGGACACGGCCAATGGATGGCAAATAGACACACAAATCGCCACGGCAACTGTTTTCTTTTTTCTCTCTTTTTTTTTTTTTTTAATTTTCTTTTTTTTTAATTTTTTTAATTTTTTTTTTAATTTTCTTTTTTCTCTTTTTTGTGGGTTTTTTTCTTTTCTTTTTTTCTCTTTTTTCTTTTTTTCTGTTTTTTTCTTTTTTTTTTCTTTTTTTTTTTAATTTTCTTTTTTCTCTTTTTTGTGGGTTTTTTTTTCTTTTTTCTTTTTTTTCTGTTTTTTTCTTTTTTTTTAATTCTTTTTTTTTCTGTTTGTTTTTTTTTTTCTTTCTTTAAAAGGGATTATGGGAGTTGCAAACGCCTTCTTTTATGGAACCAGGAGTTTTTAAAAGAAGTCAAACATAGTTAAGAATACATGAGGGAGTTTAAAACAACTTGCTGTATGATGTTCGTCAGGTCTTCTGATTTGTCCCCGAGCAGAAAGCACAGGGTATATCTGTCCTTTTAAAGGGGTCTAGTGACTCAAAATAATGACGTGCTTTTGGGGAATCGATAACGTTACTTTTTTTTAACGGGGAACGATTAAATAATCTGTAGGTGCCATTATCCAGGAGTCAAATTATCTCCAAGCGTTTTTTTTGTTCAAAACAAATCTGGTGTGCACATGTTCAGTTAGAATGCAAAACAAAATGGCTGTTCATGAGCTCTGCGCGGGGATCCTTGATAAAAAATCGTAAAAAAAATCGAAAAATAAACAAAATAGTGTTAGAAACATCCAATAAATGTCACTAATCGTGGGAAAATGTAATGTTCTACAAGTATTTTGTTTAATTTTCGTTTTTTGAGCGATTATCGAAACTCTGTATTTTCAGCCATTCTTTTATCGTTTGAACTGAACAGATGGACACCAGGTTTGTTTTGAACAAAAAAACGCTTTAAAATAATTTAAAACAGAAATAAACTTATCCAGGTTAGTAGAAGAGTAACTTATCTTGCCTTTGGTAACATTTATTTGTTGTCTATTTGTTTTTTGACCATTTTTTTCATTCTGTTCACTGTCGTTAAAAATATCCTTTTTGCTTCTTTTTCTTATTTTTTTCCCCCCGATTTTTACCAATTTTTTTATTCATTCTTTTTAATTCATTTATGGACGGCTTTAATTTCTATTCAAACGGGGTTTAACTAAAAAAAAGTATTTCTTTGTATATATATATATATATATATATATATATATATATATATATATTATTAATAGTCAGACTTTCAGGATTTAAGCTCAATAGATGTTAACTTTTGAACATCAGCTAAATAATATAAATAAATGTTTAGATTCCATTAACCATGTCTTCATTCATTTCTGAAAAGATCATTTCTTGACGGACCGTTTTGTTAACACTGAGACAACCAACATACAAAGTTATTTTGTATTTTGGCTGTGAAATTATCCGTCAAGAAATGAATAAAGACAGGGTTACTTGAATTTGAACTTATATTATTTTATATATATATATATATATACTATACATATTTTTTATTAAATATTAAAGTGTTTTTTTTTTACCTACAGATGATATCGTTTCGGGCTTTTTACCCTCATCAGTGCAGGAGTGGTGGTTATAGGCAGCTGTATGGTATCGAACGCAGTTCGTAGATTCAGACTAGAATCATGAGACAAACGCTCAGGATCACACGGCTACCGGCAATCAGCATAGACAGTAATTGAAATTAAGATACACTTACCCGGGGAGGCAGGAGCAAGCGTTATTGCTGTCCACAGTGTTCAACACTCGTGCGGAACTCGCTATTTATATATATTTTTTATTTATTTATTTATTTTTTTTTTTTTTTATCAAATTTAAGCTGAAAACCAGAAGCCTGCACCATCTTGATCGTTTTATCATCAACACAACCATAGAAGAGATGGAGGAGAATTTTTTTTTTTTTTTTTTTATGATTTTTTTTTTTTAAGGATTATTTTTTTATTATTATTTATTTATTTTTTTTTATTTTTTTTATTATTTTTATTATTTAAAAAAAAAATTTTTTATTGTCATTTTAAAAAAATTTTTTTTTTTTGAAGGATTATTTTTTATTATTATTTATTTTTTATTTTTTATTATTATTTTTTTTTTTTTATTATTTTATTATTTAAAAAAAAAAATTTTATTGTCATTTAAAAAATTTTTTTTTTTTTGAAGGATTATTTTTTATTATTATTTATTTATCTTTTTTATTTTTTTTATTTTTTTTATTATTTTTATTATTTAAAAAAAAAATTTTTTTATTGTCATTTTAAAAAAAATTTTTTTTCAAATAATAAAGGATTATTTTTTTTTTATTATTTTTTTTTTAAGCAATCAAGTTGGTTGAGTCTTTGAAATTTCTGCTTGAATTTGATCAAAACAAATTTTAAATTAAAAACCAAGTTCGCATTCTGAAGATTGAGATTGCCGAGTTTACGGATTAGAAACTCTGCCTATCCCCAAACGAGTGCAACATTTTTTTGTACCCATTTTGTTTTTTAAATTATGTTTTGTGTCTGCATTTCTACAATTAGGAAAATTGAAGATTTAACATTGTCCAAAATGACTTTACTATTGTTGCCCTTTTTTTTATTATGATTATTATCTTTTTTTATTATATTTATTTTTTTATTATAATTATTTTTTTATTATATTTTTTTAATTTTTTATCATTTTTTTTTATTATATTTTTTAATATTTTTTTTTATTATATTTTTTTAATATTTAATTTTTATTTTTTGTATTTTTTTTTTTTTTTGTATCATTATTTAAAAAAAAATTAATCTAATTCTTCCCAAACTCGGAACTGAGAAGTCTGTCTACGGAACATCGAAACTTGGACTTCTTTCTGAATTTATATTTTGCCGTGGCGATTTGTGTTTGATGCCGTTGTGTGTCTTCAGAGGGGGGGGGGGGATACTTAGGTCTGCGGGCTTGTTGGAGAGGGGCAGGGGGTGGGTTAGGGTTATCTAGGGTGTCGTTTATAATAAATAAACCTCAGGAGCATCGGAGGGCTTAGCTGCAGCCGTAGTTGTTGATCGACAACATACAAACACAAATATTTTAAAACTGAACAAAAAAAAAAAACAGCTGTTTTTTTTTCATTTATTTTTTTTTTTTTAAATAAAAAATTTTAACTGAATCTACTTTTTGTTGTTTTTTTTTTTTTTTTTTTTTTGTTTTCATTTTTGCATTTTTGAGATGAGGATTCTTGATTTGTATCATTCGGACTACTATTCTCACGTTTCGCGAATCGTAATTTTTTTTTTTTTTAAGCTCCCCCACATCAAGTGGCTTCATGTCTTGTCTGGAGCGATTTCCATTAAAAAAACCAAACTACTGATGAGACAATCACTAAAGTGTCCCCCGCATATCATCGAACTGCAATTAAAAAAATTTTTTTTAAAAAAACAAAAAAAAACAAACCCAGCTACAATGGAATCTTTATTGTAAGGAACATTCTTAATACTAACGAGTCCCCTATTATCAAGGCCCAAAAGCCACTCGAGGATAAGGGTTAATGAGATTGTCACCTGTCAGTTGGCCGAGGAACAACACCTTGAAGGTACGGAAGTTGGAAACATTGAACCTGAAACAAGTGAGAGATTACATTTCCTCTTTCATCATCATCATCATCATCATCGGTTTAACGTCCGTTTTACATGCTGGCATGTGTTGGACGGCTTTTAGAAATTGACTTCCAAACTAACCTAATTTTCTTTGGAAGTCACTTCTTTAGTTAAGGCAAGATATTTATCGCCCAGATGCCTTTCTTAGCGCCGACCCAGTGAGGTGATGGGGACCAGTGTTTTTTATCGTCACACCATTCCTTAAGAAGGAAAAAAAAGAGAGAAAAAAAATGTTTGGAAAATTTTCAGATGATTATTGATCCATGTTAAAACTACTTAAAAGTTGGATTTTAAAAAATGTCACAAAAAAATGTGACAAAAAAAATGTCACAAAAAATGTGACAAAAAAATGTAACAAAAAAATGTCACAAAAAAAATGTCACAAAAAAATGTCACAAAAAATGTCACAAAAAATGTCACAAACAAATGTCACAAAAAAAATGTCACAAAAAAAATGTCACAAAAAAAATGTGACAAACAAATGTCACAAAAAAAATGTCACAAAAAAAATGTGACAAAAAATGTGACAAAAAAATGTCACAAAAAAAATGTCACAAAAAAATGTAACAAAAAAATGTAACAAAAAAATGTAAAACAAATGTCACAAAAAAATGTAACAAAAAAATGTAACAAAAAAATGTAAAACAAATGTGACAAAAAAATGTGACAAAAAAAATGTAACAAAAAAATGTAACAAAAAAATGTAAAACAAATGTGACAAAAAAATGTCACAAAAAAAATGTCACAAAAAAATGTCAAAAAAATGTATAATTCTTGAGAGCAACAGTGAATCATGTACATACAAATATGTAAACATAGCTAACTTTTTTTTTCATTTTATTTCAATGTAAGTTCTCAGAAATCAAGGGGCCCCTTTGTGGGGCTAACACCTGATCTCTATATGAGATACCCAGATATTCGAATATTCCATTAAAGTTCTCCTTTACGTCTAAAACGTTTAGTAAGTAAAGAAGTTAAAAACATTAATTTTCCTCTCCCCAAATTGACCAGTTAACTAGGTTATAGTATATACAGAGTGGGCCAAAATAAGGGTCCTATCTTTAAATTTGAATAACTTGAATTTGAATAACTTCCACAAAATAAAAGATAAACTCACCAAACTTTATGTGTGTGTAGACTGACCCTTCCGAGATTTTTTGAAATAGACAAAACAAATTTTAGCCGAAAAACACTTCTTAAAACTTACAAAAACTAAAGTATTGTTTTTTACACTGTTTTGAGTTTTTTAAGCAAAAATAATGTTTTCTAAATGAGGGTACGTTCCTTAGGGCTAATACGGCTCATGCTTGCTTCGGAAGGGGTCCTTTACTTATTCTAAAAAAAAAAAAAAAAAAGAATCAATAAAAAAAAAAGTTATGAATTTTTAAAAATAGGACCCTTATTTTTGCCCACCCTGTATTTCTATTGGTCTTAACGGATTCCAGGACAAGAATTCTTTGCACCAAACATTGATGTTATTGTTTTTCTTTCCTTTCCCTTTGCAAAACTCAATCATGTTCTGCAAAAGCAAAAACATTTTTCCTCTACAAACCAACCAAACCAAACACCATGAATAAATATTTGAACATATAAGAAAATTTAAGCATAAAATCTTTGGCTTTTTTTTTTAGATTTTTATGTGAACGTGGCTTCCGGTTAAATTTATGGCGTCACGTCCGCTACGGATGACCACAAATGTAAAAAAAAAAACGTTGTTGTTAGACTCTCTTGTTTATGCGATTTATAAGTACTGTTCCTTCGAATTATCTATATATTAATACGATAGCGTGTGTGTTCGTGTGTCACGCTTCCGGCAAAAGCTCTGCGCATGCGTGCCGCTCCTAAATTTTTAAAAGCATTCAACTAGTCTGCGTTTAGGCATATTTATATGTGTATCCCTCTTGCGCAATGGTTAGCGAGGTGGTATTTTTTACTTCGGCCCGACTGGTTTATAGTTCGATCCCAACCAGCCTCTGAGATTTTTATTCTACAGTTTGAGGGGAAGGGGAAGAAATAATACATTTTTTTATCACCTGGTTAAAAACTACTGTTTTGTGTTGCTTAAAACTTTAAACTATTTTTTGTTTTTATGTTGGCGTTTTTAATGGCATTGTCTATTTAATTACGTTGACTGCTTAAAAAGTAGGATATCGGCCAGTATTATTTTTTTATTTTTTTTTTTTTGAGCGGATGGCATATCAACCTTTTTTAGTAGATATGTGCAGTGTCCATCGTACACGAGTTACTATTTTAAACAATTATTTCACTCTTATCTAGAAGGGGGGGGGGCTCATAATAAAGCAAGCGTAACTTGCTAACAAATAGAGGGTGCTTTGTTACATTAGGACCCGTATTGAAAACATCATTTCGTGTAATTTACACGGGTTCCGCTAGTAGTTTAATAATAAAAATACATTTGTTTAATTATTTTATTTTTTTTTAGTTTAATGTAGTAATAAACAAATAATCTTTCCATTGAAAATACACATTTTCTTATTAATGTAAATGTTTGAAATAAATAAAAACATATGCTACAATAATTAAACATTTTATTGGATTACTTTTAACAAACAAATTATCAAGCAGAAGTTATTTTTTTTAATATTTGACAAAAAATGACGTTTTACCAACCGAAAGTTATTTTTTTTAATATTTGACAAAAAATGACGTTTTACGAACCGAAAGTTATTTTTTTTAATATTTGACAAAAAATGACGTTTTACCAACCGAAAGTTATTTTTTTTAATATTTGACAAAAAATGACGTTTTACGAACCGAAAGTTATTTTTTTTAATATTTGACAAAAAATGACGTTTTACGAACCGAAAGTTATTTTTTTTAATATTTGACAAAAAATGACGTTTTACGAACCGAAAGTTATTTTTTTTAATATTTGACAAAAAATGACGTTTTACGAACCAAAAGTTATTTTTTTTAATATTTGACAAAAAATGACATTTTACGAACCGAAAGTTATTTTTTTTAATATTTGACAAAAAATGACGTTTTACCAACCGAAAGTTATTTTTTTTAATATTTGACAAAAAATGACATTTTACGAACCGAAAGTTATTTTTTTTAATATTTGACAAAAAATGACGTTTTACGAACCGAAAGTTATTTTTTTTAATATTTGACAAAAAATGACATTTTACGAACCGACAGTTATTTTTTTTAATATTTGACAAAAAATGACGTTTTACGAACCGAAAGTTATTTTTTTTAATATTTGACAAAAAATGACATTTTACGAACCGACAGTTATTTTTTTTAATATTTGACAAAAAATGACATGTTGGCAATTAGAATTAAAAAAAAAAAAAAAAAAAGTTTTCGGTAGATAATTTGTTTGTTAAAATTAATTCAATATTATTAAACTATAATTCGAAGGAACAATACTAATAAAAAAAAAAATCGCATAAACAAAACTTTTTTTTTAATTAGGGTCATCCGTAGCGGACGTGACGTCATAAATTTAACAGGAAGCCACGTTCACATAAAAATCTTTTTAAAAAAAGCCAAATCTTTTACCAAAATGACCGGATTCAGCATTAAATAACTCGAAAAGGGTTGATATGCTGTAAAACAAAACGATCAAACCAAAACAAGAATTCATCTAGTCTGGTGGAGTATCCAGTTAAGTGTTGTTACTTGAGGTAACATTACTTGAATAAGGTTCACCATTCCTCATATGAGTGAGTGTATAGCCGTGTCGAGGGGATCTTATTTGTGCTTTGAATACTATGTTATTTTGAATATTTGGTCAGGGTTTACTTGTAGGGTGAAGTATCCACATGTCAGGTTGTCCTGACAAACCCTTGTACAGAGAGATAGAAGACACTCAAGGATGGTGTTTAGTAGGTAATTCGGCACTTCTGTCGTATATATGAAGCAGCAGATTTTCTGTCCTTCGACTGAAAATAAAGGGAGGTAATTCGACCGGAAGTGATTTTTTTACAACATAAAAAAAAAATGCAAGACTGATTTGTTTTTGGGTAACAAGAAACAATTAACAATTTCTTTTTTTTATTATATGAAGTAAAAATTTTTTAAATAAAACACCCTAAACCCTAACCCCTAACCCTAAGAAATCAGGCGGTGTGCCTGTAAAAAATCTATTGTTTTTTTGCGGCTGGTTCATTAAATTACCAATGTCTCGAAGATTAATCTCATTTAACTCCATTTTCTAAATACTAAATTCAACTGCCGGTGAATTCTGAATGAATGGTACTTGGAGAACAAAAAACGGAACTCTTCAATTTCGATTTCTTAATCGGCAGCTGCTTCATATATACGGCAGAAGTGCCGGTAATTCAAACTCCCCAGTAGGTAATTCAAACTCCCCAGTAGGTAATTCAAACTCCCCATATATAAAGATGTGTGTGCATATGTGTTTAAATCCAATTTCTATTTTATTACCATTTTTTTTTTTCATCTTTATTATTGGAATTTATAATACACTCATTGATTAGTCGTGATTGTCTCCCTTTCCCTTAAAGGGTCTCATGGATTGACCTACAGGTGACCCAAATCAATGCCTTCTTTAGGGGTCACGTGAGCCAGTCTATATAAACCCAAGCACACTGGGCTGCATTCATTTTTTTTTTTTTTTTTTTTTTTTCTCTTTTGGTACTTCTTCATTTTAGGGACACAACGAATTTGTTTACATTTTAGAAGTACAAGGATGCAACATTGCGGCGATGGGGAGCAGGGAGAGAGTTCCAAAGGCCGGAGCTCCACAGTGAATGGATGGGAGTTAGCTGATTGTCGGGTCGGTCGAGTGTAGTTCATTGGAGCACATTCCATTGAAGTGCTTGTAAAAGAAGCACAGTGGTGCAACATTGCGGCGATGGGACAGTGGCTGGAGCTTGGTGGACAGCGAGGGACCTATTAAGTTGGCGGCTCTGTTTTGGACCTTGTTTAAGAGAGAGAGAGACTAGTAGATGATGCACAACAATACTCCATGCATGGGCGGATGGTGGCGTTTGTAGAGATATAGGATAATAATGTCAGGTGTGAGAAGTTTTCTAGCACGGTAAAGGGAGCCCACCTTTTTTTGCAGCAGCCTTGGCAATGTCTCCTATGTATTTGTTCCAATTCTTAGTAGTTGGACAGAACATATACTACACTTTGATCCTAGCCAAGGATGTGTATTTAGTTCGTGTTTTATCTTCGACACAACAGCGACATCTGATGAAAATTTTTAAAATCACTTTTTTGCATTGCATTTTAAGTGATCGGGTGATCCCATCTTTTTTTTTAAAAAAAAAAGGGTGAAAGGTGATAACGTACATACGAACTTGAAATTGCCTTGGCGTATTATCATACAGATTAGCAGACAACTCAAGACAATGCAAAATAAAGTGTTCATACAGAATGGGAGTTCAAAGAACGTTCTGGAGAAAGGAAAGTGCTTTTCTGTAAGTACACATGTTCATTTCGGCTGGCGCCGTGTGCGTTTATGTGTAAATGAATCGGCATGAAGATGTGTGTGCGTGTATTAGCGTGCCTTCATTTTGTTCGTAAGAGAATGTGTGCGTGTTCATTTCAGCGGGTGCCGTGTGCGTTTACGTGTGTGTATGAACTGTGTACGCGCGTTCGATTGACAGCATGTACGTACTTAGTCCGTGAAAGTCTGTCATTCGTCTGACGAGGCCCTTCACTCCTTCTCCAAAAGTGCTAGGCAGGATTGCAACGGACGCACATGTGTTGTCTCTAAGGAGAACGAGAAAGAGACGAGGGGGGGGGGGGGGAGACAGCTGTGTTTAAGTTTTTATACTACGCGCGAGATTTTTGGCACTGGATATTTCTCGCACAGTTGTTGGTCGAGAGAAACTGCTGATTCGCGTTTTTTTTTGTTTTTTTTTGTCCAATCAAGAGTCGATTGGGCACTTCTGCATTTTACCCGTCACTCGGACTTAATTTGTTTTTCTTCTTTTGAAGGCAGGGGCAGACAACCAACCGGAAGTAACAGAATTAGATGTTTTTATCCAAAATGACAATAATAACAGCGAACAATGTATCGTTATTGAATATGAAAATATTTTATTTAATAATTTTAAAATTTATAAAAATAATTTTTTTTTTAAATTTTTTATTGTATGAATTAAAACTTTCTCAAAAAAGTCAACAGTGATTTTTAAAACAAAAATTTATCATTTTAATGAATAGTCAGTGATTTTTT
>OY744553.1:1077555-1165055 GCA_963556195.1 Sepiola atlantica
TTTATTGCAAAATAAAAAAAAAAATATAAAAAAATAAAAAATTTGAAGACCGTAAAAACAAAGACAAGTTATTGTGGCTCATTCAAATTAAAACTAAAAGAAAAAAAAAACATGATACATGGGGGTCTAAAAGATTGGAGAGTCCTGCATCAGTCACTTACTATTGCTATAGAAGTCCCAGTAGACAGCTCGTAATAAGCTGTGGTCGACGTGTGGCGTTTGAAAGGTGAGTATCACGGGATCTGATAAATTTGTTATTGAGTAACCTGAAATAAAACAAAAGAAAAAAAATGATATAATGCTTGTAAGTTTTTTTTTTATATAGGTGTTAATCCCATGAAACTATTGTGCTCATGTAATAGTGCTTAATATTGTAAAAAAAAAACAAAAAAAACCAAAGGCCCCTCGAGTAAATGTGGTATTGTGGTGATTGCGATGATTCTAGTTAAGAGTAGGATGAACATTTGTATCATTATCCCCCTTGTGCCTAATTTGTTCCGAATGTAAATTTCAATATCTTGTGCAAATAAATAAATAATTCAAAGTGTAGTATCTGTTCTGATACTCCACATCATCTTTTATGTCCTCGGTCGCCGATCAGTGAAGGAGAAATGCTTCCAGACTGAGGCAGTTTTTTATTTTAGTCTCAATCCAAAATGCCCCTAATTGAGGAGCTGGATTACCCCCACATTAAAAACCGACCTTGTGTCTAACTCTGCCCTCGCGGGGAGGCAAGTAAATAGGGACTCCCGGGCAACGCCGATTGGATCAATATAAAACCAAAATCATATTTAACAAGAGAAATAAACAAAAGCGAAACTGAAATTGGGTATATTGAAGCGGTTAGCTTCTAACGTGGCCATACTATCAAAGTCTCCTAGGCTGCACACATCTCCCTATACTGTCTAGATTTAATCTTCCTCTGAGGTCATCGGATCTAAGCCTGTCTTTAAGACTCACATTACACATCCATCGTACTATTCTTATATCATTTCTTTCCATGCAACGCATGTCCTCAACCCTCTCCATTTATCAACCAACTAATAATAACCACCACATATTAAAATCTACATGTACACATCTCTGCTTTAATCCCAGATAATAATAATAATCCAATCCCAAAATAATATTATCTACCTCCATCTATCCAAACCCTAACCCTAATCCTAACCCCTAACCCTAACCCTAACTCTAACTTTAACCCTAAACCCAAACTACAGACAACCACAAATTCGTAAATTACTACAAAAGTCACTGACACTTGAAAAAAAAAACATAATTTCTAAATTTTTAAATATTTTTCATTTAAAAATTCAATAAAATTCAGAGGATCAACCAATTTTAATGAAATTTTCAGTAATCTTTCTGTCGAACTCGGGAATCTGGACGGAATTTCGAACGGAACCCTTTATTAAATCCAGGGGGGTTAGCATGCTCTCGTTCCATCTGCCATGACTGGGAAGAAGTCTTCAGTAATTCGCAATTCTTCGTATCGCCTGCACTGAAGATTGAACCTTCAACCTTCAGATGACTTTCACTTAGAACTGAATTTTACTTAGTACTATATCCACTGCGCCATGGGTTTATACAGAGTGTCCCAAAAGTCACTGACACTTGAAAAAAAAATCATAACTTCTTTGTTTTTAAATATTTTTCTTTTCTTTTTTCAGAGTAGTTGAAACTATTCTTCCGACGTTATCATGAGCAAATACAGCATTGAGGAACGAACCCACATTGTACTTTTAGTCACATGGGTCATATTCAGAACCCCGGCGGTGTTACCGACGACATTTTAACACTAGAGATGCGCCAAGTGTAAATGCCATTAAAGCCATAATAAGCCGTTTTCAAAAAAACAAGCTGCAGCATGTGACCTCCCGAGACCCGGAAAGTCTCGTTCAGTAAGCACTGAAGACAATCGGGCAGAATTGGAGCGAAGTCTGGAAGAAGATCCAACAGTTTCAATCAGAAGAAGATCCCAACAATTTGGAGTTTCACGATCCTCTTTACATAAGATGTTGCATAACATGGACATGTTTCAATACAAAATTCAGCTTGTCCAGCAGCTTCAGCCTCAGAATGATGACCAAAGACTGGAAATTGCTATGAAACTTCAGGATTTGGTAAATGGTGTCAGTGATTTTTGGGACACGCTGTATAACAACGACCCTCTTAATGTAAAAAAAAACAACTCCATAATAGAGAGCAGAGATTACCAATCAACGTCCACATGGACTCCTGAATGTTCGCAGAAGTTTAAGCGGACCACGAAAAAAAAATTCTATTTATTCTGTTTTGTTTGCTAGGATTAGGGTTAGTGTTTTGTTAACTAGGATATGTACGTGTGTTTATTGCAATTTTCAAGATTTTGATTTTGATTTTGTTATGAATATAAGAAAACAACCCTAATCCTAACCCTTAACCCTAACCTTAACCCTAACCCTTAACCCTAACCCCTTTTTCCTAAACCCTAACCTTAACCCAAAACCTTAAACAACCCTAATCCTAACCCTCTTCCCTCTTCCCTAACCTTAACCCAAAACCCTAACCCTAACTCTAAACAACCCTGATCCTAAACCCTAACCCAAAACCCTAACCTTAACCCTAACCCTAAAAAACCCTAATCCTAAACCCTAACCATAAACCCTAACCCTAACCTTAACTCTAACCCTCTTCCCTAATCCCTAACCTTAACCCAAAACCCTAATCCTAAACCCTAACCCTAACCCTCTTCTCTAAACCCTAACCGTAACCCAAAACCCTAGCCCTAAACAACCCTAATCCTAAACCCTAACCCTAAACTCTAACCTTAACCCTCTTCCCTAATCCCTAACCTTAACCCAAAACCCTAACCCTATACAACCCTAACCCTTACCCTAACCCTAAACTCTAACCCTAACCCTCTTC
Source organism: Sepiola atlantica (assembly GCA_963556195.1). Taxonomy (NCBI): domain Eukaryota; kingdom Metazoa; phylum Mollusca; class Cephalopoda; order Sepiida; family Sepiolidae; genus Sepiola; species Sepiola atlantica. The sequence continues at coordinate 1,080,463 of OY744553.1, forward strand.
CCTAAACCCTAAACCAAAACCCTAACCCTAAACAACCCTAATCCTAAACCTTAACCCTAACCTTAACCCAAACCCTCTTCCCTAAACCCTAACCCAAAACCCTAAACAACCCTAACCCTAACCCTCTTAATGTAAAAAAAATCCATGATATATAACGAAATTGATTCATTGTTATTTTTTTACTAACCAAGAAAAAAATATTAGATTAAAAAAATATATGTCTAGGCGTACGGACCTTAGCTTAGTAAGATATTCGCCTACCAAATTAAATTAATAAATTAAAAACCATCCTAGCAGAGGCGCTCCTTTGTAAAACTCGTTAAATCAGTTATTAAAAGTTAGCATAACCTGTAATCACTGGAGTGTAAGTTGTTGCATGGTGACCTCATTCTCGCTTTTAAAATCATGTGCCTTGTCACCTCTTCTATGTGCCTTGTGATGTCTACAATATGCCTTGTGACCTCTTCAATGTGCCTTGTGACGTCTTCTATGTGCCTTGTGACGTCTACAATGTGCCTTGTGACCTCTTCAATGTGCCTTGTGACCTCTTCTATGTGCCTTGTGACCTCTTCAATGTGCCTTGTGACCTCTACAATATGCCTTGTGACCTCTTCAATGTGCCTTGTGACGTCTTCTATGTGCCTTGTGACCTCTTCAATGTGCCTTGTGAGGTCTTCTATGTGCCTTGTGACCTCTTCTATGTGCCTTGTGACGTCTACAATGTACCTTGTGACGTCTACAATGTGCCTTGTGACCTCTACAATGTGCCTTGTGACGATTCTATGTACCTTGTGACGTCTACAATGTACCCTGTGACGTCTACAATGTGCCTTGTGACGTCTTCTATGTGCCTTGTGACCTCTTCTATGTGCCTTGTGACGTCTACAATGTACCTTGTGACGTCTACAATGTGCCTTGTGACCTCTTCTATGTGCCTTGTGACGTCTACAATGTGCCTTGTGACGTCTACAATGTGCCTTGTGACGTCTTCTATGTACCTTGTGACGTCTTCTATGTGCCTTGTGACCTCTTCTATGTGCCTTGTGACGTCTACAATGTGCCTTGTGACGTCTTCTATGTGCCTTGTGACCTCTTCTATGTGCCTTGCGACGTCTACAATGTACCTTGTGACGTCTTCTATGTGTCTTGTGACCTTTTCTATGTGCCTTGTGACATCTACAATGTACCTTGTGACGTCTACAATGTGCCTTGTGACCTCTACAATGTACCTTGTGACGTCTACATGTGCCTTGTGACCTCTCCAATGTACCTTGTGACGTCTACAATGTGCCTTGTGACCTCTATAATGTGCCTTGTGACCTCTTCTATGTACCTTGTGACCTCTACAATGTGTCTATATGAGATACATAGATATTCGAATATTCTATTAAAGTTCTCTTTTATTTCTCAAACGTTGAGTTAGTAAAGAAGTTTAGAACATTAATTTTCCTCTCCCCAATTGACCAGTTAACTATGTTATAATATATCTTTCCTGTTGATCTGTTGGCCTACCGAATTCCAGGACAAAAATTCATCTGGTCTGGTAGAGTATCCAGCTAAGTCTTTTTACTTGAGGTAACATTACTTGGAAAAGGTGCCCTATTCCTCGTATGAGTCAATGTAGAGGGGATCTTATTTGGGCTTCGTATACTATGTTATTTCGAATATTTGGTCATGGTTTACGTGTAGCGTGAAGTATCCTCATGTCAGGTTGTCCTGACAAACCCTTGTACAGAGAGACTGAAAACACTCGATGATGGTGTCTAGAAGGTAATTCAAACTCTCCTGTAGGTAATTCAAACTCTCCTGTCTGTGTGTATGTATGTATGTATGTCCAACTAAAAGTAAAAAACTACAAAAGAAAGACCCACAAAGTTGGTATTTTCTTGATCTGCGTTGCCCTGCGTGAATAATATCTAAAAGTTAAAAAAAATAATTATTCATACCTTAGGAGGGGTCAACTTGGCCAGGTTTCGTAAGGGGAGGGGGGTCGGGTTTTTTTTTCAGTGTTATTCTAATGTTATTATGTACGAATTTGAAAAATGCCGACTCATTCCTCGAGGAAGCTATTATATAAAGGAGAGTTGTCTGTGTGTGTTCAGCTATAGAAAGAGGGGGTTGGGGAAGACGGGGGAGGGGAAAGAGAGAAAGATATAGAGAGGGGGTTGGGGAGAGGGAGGGGAAGACGGGGGAGGGGAAAGAGAGAAAGATAGAGAGAGGGGGGGAGAGAGAAGTTTTAATACAAATATGTTACACGTTTGCCTTGGGTATTTATTTACTCCTCTCCAGGAGTTAGGCACAAGGCCAGTTTTTATCTTACTCCCACAAGTAAGATGTGACCCAAGGTTGGGTCGGGAAAGTGGGGTTTAACTATTGCCTGGGCAGCCCCGTCGGCATTCCCCGGTAGGGGCGCCTCAGGCAGTAAGCAATAAACTTACTCCTCCCCAAAGAGGGGAGGCGAAACCTGGGAGGGTGGACCTCCTAGAACTGCACAGGACAGACCCATAGACCGGCGTAAATCAAGCCCCGAAGGCCAAGACAATACCAGTCTATGGGGTGCAGTATCTATCGGAACAGATACTACACTTTGATCTTAGCCAAAAGGCCAAGAATATATAGAGAGCGCATCAACAAAGTAAATATTGACATGAACTTGTAAATTGAAATCTAATAATCATATTTTCTCAAACATTTATTGAGATAATAAAACCATTTTTTGTGTTTGGGTTAAAAATAAATAAATAAATAAACAATTTATTTTTTAAATTTTATTTTAAAATTTTATTTAAAAAATTTTATTTTTTTAATTTTATTTTTTAAATTTTATTTTTTAAATTTTATTTTTTAGATTTTATTTTTTTAATTATTATTTTCCTTTTATTACACTATATTTTATTATTCAATTGATTAATGGGGAGACAAATAATCGATTTCTTAATGGGGAGACAAATAAGTATTAATTAATGGGGAGACAAATAATCGATTGATTAATGGGGAGGCAAATAATTCATTGATTAATAAAATTTCCTTTTCGAAACCAATATGCAAATATCAAGAAGTTTCATCAGATGTCCTGCTGGCTTGGCAGGCCGAGAGCAGGCTCAAGGCATTTCCACGAATAGTGGCGATGGAGAGGCGCTCATAAAGCCAAGTCAATTCACGATGGTCCCCCATGTAGCACGTCATTAATGTACCAAGGCTGTTGAGAAATTTACTTCCAAACAGGTCATAATAACCCGAAATGCAACATTTTTTTCTTTGGAAGTCATTTCCTTAAAATTATTGATGCCAAAAATTCTCAATTTAGTAACTATGCCCCCCCCCCCCCCAACCACTTACACAAAACAATTATACTTGCAATTAATCTAGATGTTTAGTTTGTCAACATTAAGTTTTTCACAGTTCCGATACTCACATCCAAATTCAATCGCCACACCTAATGTTGTGAACCAGGGTTAGGGTTTAGGTTTAGAGTTAAGGTTTAGGGTTTAGGTTTAGGGTTAGGGTTAAGGTTTAGGGTTAAGGTTTTAGGGTTAAGGTTTTAGGGTTAAGGTTTAGGGTTAGGGTTAAGGTTGAGGGTTAAGGTTTAGGGTTAAGGTTAAGGTTTAGGGTTAAGGTTTTAGGGTTAAGGTTTAGGGTTAGGGTTAAGGTTGAGGGTTAGGGTTAGGGTTGAGGGTTAGGGTTAGGGTTGAGGTTTAGGGTTAGGGTTAAGGTTGAGGGTTAAGGTTTAGGGTTAAGGGTTAGGATTAAGGGTTAGGGTTAAGGTTTAGGGTTAAGGTTGAGGATTAAGGTTTAGGGTTAGGTTTAGGATTAAGGTTTAGGGTTAAGGTTGAGGGTTAGGTTTAGGGTTAAGATTTTAGGGTTAAGGTTTAGAGTTAGCGTTAGGTTTAGGGTTTGTCGAGTTAGGGTTTAAGGTTAAGGTTAAGGGTTAGGGTTAAGGTTCATGTTAAAGTTTAGGGTACTGGTAGGGTTTGTGAGCGTTCACTGCACAGGCCATGATCGTCCGTCCGTTGTATTCGTCCGAATTCGTTGCTTGATTTTCACACTGTCAATCATGTGGTTTCCCTTCCAAACAAGATCACAACTCAAATTTAAAACAAGTAATTATTCAAATTATCTAAATAATCCAAATTATCCTAATTATTCAAATTATCCAAATTATCAAAATAATTAAAATAATCCAAATTATCAAAATAATTAAAATAATCCAAATTATCAAAATTATCAAAATAATTAAAATAATCCAAATTATCAAAATAATTAAAATAATCCAAATAATCCAAATTATCAAAATAATCCAAATAATCCAAATTATAAAAATAATTAAAATAATCCAAATTATCAAAATAATCTAAATTATCCAAATAATCCAAATTATCAATCCCAATCTAAAAAATTCCGAAACATAAGTAATAGAAATTTTTTTTTTCTTTACTACAAACCCCATTTTGTCAGGGGGTAGCGGGAGCATTTGGGGGCGGTGCGGGGGGGGGGGGGCGGCTTTCTACAAAACACAGGATGTTTCTTTTGTTCAGCTGAATCCCCAAAACAAAACATTAAATGTGGGAATACCTGTCAGTAATGGCTCTTGCCTACCTTTGTTATAGCAGATGCTATTTGAGTTCGAGCCCTTTATTCAGAAAGCGTGAATGAGCTCAAACTGCTCGTTCATGCGTGACATTTTTTCTATCTTATATATATATATATATATATATATATATATATATATGGAGTATTGTTGCCACATCTGGGCTGGTGCATCATCTACTAGTCTCTCCCTCCTTGACAAAGTCCAAAAAAGAGTAGTAAACCTAATAGGTCCCTCACTGTCAGCCAACCTCCAGCCCCTGTCCCATCGCCGCAATGTGGCATCCTTGTGTTTGTTTTACAAATACTTCAATGGATTATGCTCCGATGAGTTGGCTACTCTGGTGCCCCCTCGACGTAAATTCACTAGACTAACTCGACATTCTACTAAATCTCATTCATTCACTGTGGAGGTCCCCAGATGCCGGAGAGCATTCTACTCAAATAGCTTCTTTCCTCGTGCTGCTGGCCTCTGGAACTCCCTCCCTGCCCCCTGTTTCCCCGACAGTACTGACATGCAGAAATTTAAAACTAATGTAAACAGACATCTCGCTGCTCAGATTCCAATTTAAGCTGAACCACTAATCCTTCTCCCCTTTTCCTTTTTCTCAGTAGCCCCTTACGTCTACAGTGGCGTCCTGCCTTGTTTGGGGTGAATCATGTAAAAAAAATAAAAAATAAAAAAAAAAATATATATATATATATAATGAGGAATAAAATACACGATATATCACAAAATGAAATGCTGTAGTGACAAGATGTATGAAAAACACTTGTATATATATATATATATATATATATATATATATATATATATACGACGGATCATTTTATCCCCATTTTTATTCATATATATATATAAATATTTAAGCAAACATTATTAAATAACATGGAGTGTTTTTGTTTGATAAGACTTTTTTTCTTTTTTTTGTCAATTTCCCGAATGGTCCATTTAGTGTTTCCGTCAAATTGCTGTATGTAAGTTCCGTGGGGTTATTCTTCCATTTTCTTTCCTTTTACTTTCGATTTGATCCATTATAATAATTTTAAAAACTCAACAGTTAAAACATATATTTTTAAGAAACCAAAATTAAAACAACCTGAAGATGATTTGACGAATCAAATCGAAAGTACTCGTAAAAAAAGGAAAGAAAATGGAACAAGAAACACATGGAACTTACATACAGCAATTTGACCGAAAAACTAAATGGACTATTCGGAAAATTGAAACAAAAAAAGAAAAAAGAAGTCTTATCAAGCAAAAACACTCCATGTTATTTAATAATGTTTGCCTAAATGAAAATATGCTGTCTAAATACACACACACAGTATATATACAGGGTGGGCCAAAATAAGGGTCCTATCTTTAAATTTGAATAACTTGAATTTGAATAACTCCCACAAAATAAAAGTTAAACTCACCAAACTTTATGTGTGTGTAGACTGACCCTTCCGAGATTTTTTGAAATAAACAAAACAAATTTTAGCCGAAAAACACTTCTTAAAACTTACAAAAACTAAAGTATTGTTTTTTACACTGTTTTGAGTTTTTTAAGCAAAAATAATGTTTTCTAAATGAGGGTACGTTCCTTAGGGCTAATACGGCTCATGCTTGCTTCGGAAGGGGTCCTTTACTTATTCTAAAAAAAAAAATTTTTTAAATCAATAAATAAAAAAGTTATGAATTTAAAAAAATAGGACCCTTATTTTTGCCCACCCTGTATATATATATATATATATATATATATATATATATATATATATATATATATATATATATAAAGAGGTGTACTAAAAGCGAACTTTTAGGAAAGGTAAAACCTATTGTGAAGAGTATACAGCTCAATATCCAGGATAGAGCATCTCATGCCTTTAACGACCTACCTATCTACATCTTATTCTCTCCGCTGGACTTTTCGACACCGGACTTTTTGGCAATCGGACATTTGCTTGCATTCGGGCAGAGTTTTGCCCTGCGTTTCCTTCCCTACAACTTTTATTTCATTTTTTCAAATTTTAAATCTTGGCCATTGCCAACTTATCTATCCCAGCGACTTCCTCTGATGATAAGATTTTGATCTTTGAAAAGCCTGGCTTAAGGAAAATTTAACTTGAATAAATTGCCTTTTTTGCGGAATATACCTTGCTCTGAGCAATTGAATTGAATTTTGATTTGGCTTTTGCTTCTCTAATTCCTTTCCATTCTTCTTCATATATATATATATATATATATATATATATATATATAAGAATAATATTTTTTTTTTTGAAGGCGATAACAATGCGTTGTTAAAGTGACACATACGACACGTGGAATCGTAAAAAAAAAAAAAAAAAATAAAAAATAAAAATATTCTGAGGATGATGGATACCCTCGAAAATTTTAAAAATAATAATAATGAAAAGGACACACTCCAACCCAACATCACGGTCACGATACACTGGTAAATAAAAATAAAAAAAAAAAAAAAATTAAAAAAAAAAAAAAAATATATATATATATATATATATATATATAAACTGAGTTCACCCCAAACAAGGCAAGTTGCCACTGTAGACGTAAGGGGCTACTGAGAATTAGGGTGTCATTTTAGGGGATCACCCTAAATTGGCAGCTAGATGTTTGTTCATATTAATTTTCTAATTTCTGCATGTCGGTACAGTCGGGGAAACAGGGAGCAGGGATGGAGTTCCAAAGTCCGGCAGCTTGAGGAAAGAAGCTATTGGAGTAGAAGGCTCTCCGGCATTCTGGGGACCTCCACGGTTAATGGATGGGATCTAGATGATTGTCGGGTTGGCCGAGTGTATTTACGTCGAGGGGGCCCACTAGAGCAGCAAGTTCATCGGAGCACATTCCATTGAAGTATTTGTAAAACAAGCACAGGGATGCAAGATTGCAGCGATGGGACAGGGGCTGGAGCTGGGTGGATAATGAGGGACCTATCAGATTAGCGACTCTTTTATTTGACCTTGTAGTGTAGCATCCCCATTTTCATAGGGGAGTATCTGTTCTGTTGTCGTAAGAACATCCTCCCAGGCATTATCTTCTTCTTTGGAACGATATTATCCTCCCAGGGATTATCATCTCCTTTTTATAGAAGGTGGGGGGATAGTGTAGTATCCGTTCTGTGGTAATGATATCATCCTCCCAGGGATTATCATCTCCTTTTTATGGGCGGGGGGTTAGTGTAGTATATGTTCCGTTCTCATGAGACGACCCCTCCCTCAGGTATTACCTCCTCATTTGAGGGCAGTGTAGTATCTGTTCTGTTGTCATGAGACCATCCCTCCAGGCATTACCTCATCCATGGGGGAGGGTAGTGTAGTATCCGTTCTGTGGTAATGATATCATTCTTCCAGGGATTATCATCTCCTTTTTATGAAAGGGTTTTTTTGTAGTATCCGTTCTTTAGTAACGATATTATCCTCCCCGGGATTATCATCTCCTTTTTATAGAAGGTGGGTGGGGTGGGGTGGGGGGGTAGTGTAGTATCCGTTCTGTGGTAATGATATCATCCTCCCAGGGATTATCATCTCCTTTTTATAGAAAGAAGGGGGGGTAGTGTAGTGTCGTCATTAAACCATTTTCCAAGGCATTACCTCCTCATTTGGAGGAGGGGTTAGTGGAGTATATGTTCATTCGTCGCGATACTATCCTACCAGGCTCATATATATATATATATATATATATATATATATATATATATATATATATATATATATATATATATATATAAATATTTTTTACTTTTTTTTTTTTTTATTATTCTCTTAAAATGATTGTCAAGGGCAAAATCATTGATATGTCGTCAACCTGTCACTTTATGTTGTGATAAGGACAGTCAGTCCTACAATAAAAAAATTTACACAACTTGTTATTTTTTCTCTCCCCTTTCTCTCTCACTCTCATAAAAAAAAAAGAAAAAAAAGATAAAAAAAGAAAAAAAGTTTGCGACAATCTTCGTGGAGGTCACCAAATCCTGTCTTTTCCATTGAAAGTTTTCGTCGTGAGCCGAGAAGGACACGCATAAGCCTTGTCCTAAGTTTCCAAGCGCGCTTTTTTTTGGAGAGGCACTTCTTACTTTTCACACAAACGAAAAACAAAATTTAAAAAGAAGCAGCATGGATTCCAACAGTTACCCGGTAAGAAAAACTATATATATATATATATATATATATATATAATCCAGGTAAAACATCCACAGGGTAGTAATCCAAAGAATTTCAACCGGGTTTATAAAAAAGTGCTCAATATCAAATAGAGCTTTCATATATGATTATTTTTATTTTTATTTTATTTTTATTTTGTACATGTCTGTGTAAATAAAAATAATCATATATATATATATATATATAAGTCTGCGAAATAAGTTGGAAAAAAATTATGTGAATCGGTCCTCTGTGATATTGATGTGATATTTAACTAACATAAAAATACTAAATATAGCATAGCTCTAGCTTTAAACTATTGAGCTATTATAAATACTTTATGTTACAAAATAAAAAATACACACACACACATGAAAAAAAAAATATCCGGTAAGAAAAACTATATATATATATATTTGACCGTTTTTATAATACTAGTTGTCGTTGCCCGGGGGGGATTTTTTTAACGTTCGTTTTTGTTTAGCTTTTTTATTATTTAAGAAGAAAAAAAAGGCGCCTGTACATTGTTTTCATTTTAGGAGAGTTTCGTCCGCGGCAAGCGAAGAGTTAACAAAGCTGTCTAAATTTGCCGGGGATGTTAAACTGTACAAGTGCCCTACCCCCCCCCCTCCCCCCAATAATAATTTTTAATAAAAAAACCCCAAAAAACTCCGAATGAAACGAGAAAGAGAGTAGTTATCAGAAAACAAATTAATATTTGCAAATTAATCCTAAAAATAAAGAATAAAAAAATTAATATTTGCAAAATAATCCCAAAAAATTTTTTAAAAAAAATTTAATATTTGCAAAAAAAAGGGGCACTTCTGTAGTATATATGAAGCAGCTGCCGATTAAGAAATCGAAATTGAAGAGTTCCGTTTTTTTTCTCCAAGTACCATTCCTTCAGAATTCACCGGAAGTTGAATTTAGTATTTAGAAAATGGAGTTAAATGAGATTAATCTTCGAGACATTGGTAATTTAATGAACCAGCCGCAAAAAACAATAGATTTTTTACAGGCACACCGCCTGATTTCTTAATGTTAGGGTTAGGGTTTAGGGTTAGGGTTTTTTATTTAAAATTTTTTTACTTCATATAATAAAAAAAAAGAAATTGTTAATTGTTACCCAAAAACAAACCAGTCTTGCATTTTTTTTTTATGTTGTAAAAAAAATCACTTCCGGTTGAATTACCTCTCTTTATTTTCAGTAGAAGAACAGAAAATCTGCTGCTTCATATATACTACAGAAGTGCCAAAAAAAGACTTCTTATTTAAAAAAATGGATATTTTCCATTTCGGAGACATTGCGTACTAAAAAAAAAGAGTTATCTGCCCCTTACACCATTGGAACTCTTCTAAAATAAATTTCGCTCGTGTATTCGATCTATACAAGAGCCCAAATTAGGCACAAGGCCATCAAAAGTGTGGGGTTATTGTGGGACCGTTAGTCATCATTGTGATAAGAATGTCTATCCTACTCTTAACTAGAATCATCCCAGTCACCACAATACCACATTTACTCTAGGGGTCGTCCTACTTAAGATATACCCAAATTTGTTGGAATTTTTATTTTTCAAAATTATATTTATGTACAAAAATTCATTGGGGAGTGGGGGGGGGGAGATTCGGATAATAAGACCTTCCCAACACTTTTTAAATAATAGACTGCCCACTGTTTTCCGGTTTGTTCAGAACCGAAAATAAGCCGGTCAATCTCTAAATTGGAGTGGGATCTAAGTGGGATAAAAAGAAAACGAGGAATGGAGTTAGGAGAATGGGTGGTGTCCTTCCAAGATAAATGCACTTTGGGAGAGGCAGAGAACACAACAATTGAAAGTTTGGAGTGGAGGAGTTCTATTAATTATTAACATTATACAGACTATTTGAAAAATGATTTATTTTATTGTTTTCAAAACTTTTTAAAAATTTTCATTGAAAAAAATAAACAAAATAGAATCTTTTTTTTTTCAAGAAATAATTTTTTTTTTTCCACTAATAGTGAAAATATGTGTTTTTCCAAAAATACGTGAAATGTTTTTTTTTAAATATTTAGTGAAAGTAATGTTTTTTGGGGAAATAAGGTTAGGGTTAAATGTCCAATTACAGAAATCATTTTGCTTTATTGATATTTTGGATAAAAACATCTATTTCTATATTAATTCCGGTGACACTGAAAACAAATACGTTCTGATTCAAACCTAAACTGCCAAATTAATAATAAAAAAAAACATTATTATGAGGTGTAAAAACAATGCATTTCAGACGTTAAATCAAATACGGATAAAAAAAATCAATGAAATTTTTAAAAATGTTTTGAAAACAATCAAATAAAAAACAAATAAATTATTTTTCAAATAGTCTGTATTATGTTAATACTTTGAATATAATGAAAGAAAAGTCTCAAATTAATATGAATAAAAAAAATTGTTGTATCACTTTCAGGCATCCATACACGATTTTTCCACCGGAAGCCAGAAGTCCTCCCCAAAATTCCCATCTCCCATGTTTTTTTTTCCTTTTGAGAATAATAATAAATAATCTTTTTGTTTTTTCAAGAAAAAAGTAAAAAAAAAAAAAACGAAAGTACAGCAAAATCTAATTCTGCGACGACATTTTTTTGGGAAGGGGACAAAAAAAAAAAAAAGCGGTGCCTTTAATATGACGCCACTTCCTGTTTGCAAACGAAAATCTTGGGACTCCTTTTGTATCTAAGCACCAAAAAAAATAGCACAAAAACTGGTGCTTCTTTAGTTCAACCCCAATATTTCAAAATTGTCGCCATTCTTAACATAGGGAGGGGGTGGGTGGGATTTGTTAACTATTAATAGATTTATCTCCCCTTGTAATTAGCTCTTCTTAAAAAGAGAGTTCCGTTTTCACATATTGGGGTTGAATTCAAGAAGTCCCCACAAAACTTTAAGGTTAAAATAAAATTAAAAGAAAAAAACTACAAAATTTACACAAATTCATTCAGTATTTTTGTTTTAAAAAAATGAAAATATAAATTTATCGGTGGAAACTTTTCGGAATTATTAAGGTCAAGGGACATAACTCAAACTTTTGACCTTAAAAATGGCGACCGACAGCTTCCACCGATAAAATTTTATCTTTATTTTTTTTAAACCAAAAATACTGGATGAATTTGCGTAAATTTTGGTGTAGGGTCTTTTTTTAAACTAACAGGTAAGTACATAATTTTAAAAAGTTTAAAACTATGCAGGTCGATAGAAAATTAAATTTTCGGTACTTGTTCATCTTTTACCATAGTCCGTTTTTCACAACTTTTTATTGACCATTTTTTGTTCTTTTTTCGGTGTACACTTACCTATCAGGCTGCTAGAGAATTCCGAGGTTTTTTGAATTTTTTTTCAAATATTTTACATTTTAGGAGGGGGGGGGGGTCAGTTTCCAATGTAAATTCAATGTAGACTGACCCCCCTCTTTTTGACCATCTCAATTTTAAAAAGTTTTCTTCTGCTTACAATTAATTACCTATCATGTCGATAAAGAATTCCGGGGGTTTTGGAAAAAAAAATTTTTAATTTAGATTTTAAAACGGGGGATCAGTTTTCAATGTAAATTCAACGTAGACTTATCCACCTCTTTTTGCCCATCTCAAATTTTTAAAATTCTTCTTCTGCTTACTTTTTTTATTATTTCTATTTTTTTATTTTTTATTTTAATTTTATAATTTTTTTATTTTTAAATTTTTAATTTCAATTTTTTGAGTTTTTTTGTTTTTTATTTTGATTTAAAATTTTTATTTTGTTATTTTATTTTTTATTTTTCATTTTTTAATTTTCAATTTTTTATTTATTTTTTCATTTTTATTTTATTTTTTTTACTTTAAGTCACCCCAAACAAGGGGGCACATTGCCACTGATATGAAAGGAACTACTGTTGATTAGGGGACAGATTGATAGGGGCAGCCTTATTGAGGAGCTGGCCGCAAGATTTATGTTTACATTACATTTAAATTTATGCATGTCGGTACGGACAGGGAAACAGGGAGCAGGGAGGGAATTCCAAAAGCTAGCAGTTTGAGGAAAGAAGCTATTAGAGTAGAATGTCCTCCAGCATCTGGGGACCTCCACAGTGAATGCATGGGATTTAGGTGATTGTCGTGTGTATTTACGTCAAGAGGGTACCAGAGCAGCCAGTTCATCGGAGCACATTCCATTGAAGTACTTGTAAAACAAGCACAGGGATGCAACATTGCGGTGATGGGACAGGGGCTGGAGCTTAGTCGATAGTGAGGGACTTATTAGATTAGCGACCCTATTTTGGACCCTGTCTAAGAGGGAGGGACTAGTGGATGGTGCACCAGCCCAGATGTGACAACAATACTCCAAAAATGAACACCTTAACTTTCATTGCACGTCCCTAATGTAGATTATTACATAATGTACCTTTTTTTCCCCCCAAAAGAAGTTTTATTTTTCATCTGTCAGAAAATAAAAGGATATGAATGAGAGGTGATATGATTGAGACTTTCAAGATAATAAATGGACTTTCTAACTATGGTGGCCATTTTTTTTGTATTTCTCCTAGATCTGGAAGGTTATTGTCAAGGCAGTTTTCAAAAACTAGATCTGTTAACCAGTTAAGTTTTTTTTTTTTTGCTCACCCGCGATGGTCGAAAGGGGTTGAACAGCTTCGGATCATTCACATAACGCAAATTCTTGTAGAACAAAGGCATCAAACCTGTGGAAAGAAAAATTTCTTGAAGTTGATAAAAACATGAAAAGAGGGAAATAAACTTTTGACAAATTTAAAAACAAAAAAACAAAAAAAAACAAATAAAATAAAAACAAATATTTAAAAATTTCAAAAACAAACAAAAAAAACAATAAGACCTCATAGAATACTGCACCCAGGTCTGGGCTCCAGCGACTAGACATGGAAATTGGAATGTAATATTGAAACTGGAAGACGTACAAAGAAGGGTGACAAAACTGATAAGTAATGTAAAGGAGTGCAGTTACAAGGAGAGATTGGACAAATTGTGGTTGACTACTTTGCTGGAGAGAAGAATGAGATGTGATATGATTGAGACTTTCAAGATAATAAATGGCATTTCTAACTATGGTTGGCATTTTTTTAGTGTCAAGGCAGTTTTCAAAAACTAGATCTGTTAACCAGTTAAGTTTTTTTTTGCTCACAGAGTAATATGTTTTTGGAATAAGTTGCCAGATCAGATTAAGAACAGCAATAGCGTGGATCAGTTTAAGATGAGGTTGGATGAATTCAGAGAAAGTGGTAGGAGGGAAAAATTGAAGAGGCACTTTTGGGAGTTATCAAATGAAATATTTGACAGAATTTGATCTCTATATCGATACTGTACTAAGAGTTTGATTTTTTTTTTTTTTTTTTAACAGTTAAATTGAGAAAATAGTTAATGGGGAGATGCCCAAGGAGGCATAACAAACAAATAAAAAAATAAATAAAACGATACATTAAAACAAATATTCGACAAGAAGAATTCATTAATTTTATTTTGTTTAAAACCGTCTACAAAGGACAATTATTCCAGATGTTACGCGTGAAACATAGTTCTATAAAGACAAAAGCTATTGTTAACCTTCGACAATTGCGGCGCTCGGTAGTCAAAGTCGTCGTGCCTGTGTCGGAAACACTTTTTGGGCTAATGGATTCAGAATTATGAAAGACTATCAAAAAAATAAATTGATTTCCACACTGATCTGATCTAACATATAAACTTGTCTTGTCGGATTTTCAAAGTTTGACCTAAATAAAATTTAAGCTGACATATGAAATTGTAGTTCTGACTAGCCAAGTGTCATTTGTTATTGATATACCATGTTATTGGCACTATAATAACGTACTTCGCTACATCATCATCATCATCATCATCGTCATCATCAGTTTAACGTCTGTACAGTTTTTTGATTTCAACTCACCCTAACTTCTATATAATAATACGCTAAGTCAGTTCATGTTTGTCCGTACGTACGTTATCACCTTTCACACGGTTATAAAAAAACAACTTCTGTTAATAAGAAAACTTTTACATCTGTATCTTATACAGATGGAGTCCGGATTGATACGACCTTCTCTTAGGGTGACAACTTCGGATCTGCTGATCAATGGCGATTAAATTTGAAAGTTGAAATCCGCTCCCATCTGTGCCCTCCTCCCTCCAGCACTACGATGTCCCGTAGTCGCCTATGGTAAAAAGGAGACAGGCAAAAGGAGGCAGGCTGCCGACGACAATGATGCTGCTGCTGCTGCTGATGATGATGATAGGTCAAAGAGGGCAAGCAAAGAGCTAAGCCAAAAATGAGAGACGGATAGAGGCACTAAGATAGTTCGTAAGGTGCAAGGGACGGCGAGTTCAACAATCAGCAGTCAATGTTGACACCCCACCATCTGCGCCTCCAGCACTGCTTAAAGGGGAAGAAAATAAAATTTCAAAAGTTCACTTCGACAACTTTATTAGCATTAAATAACCCATAAACGGTTGATATGCCGTAAGTCAAACCAAACAAAACGATCTGTCTTAAACCTAAACCTTACTATTACTTCTATTACTAATGGAGATTTGGTATCTGTCTGTCTGAAACCGTAACTATACTATTACTTCTATTACTAATGGAGATTCGGTATCTGTCTGTCTGAAGCCGGAACTATACTATTACTTCTATTACTGATGGATATTTGGTATCTGTCTGTCTGAAGCCGGAACTATACTATTACTTCTATTACTGATGGATATTTGGTATCTGTCTGTCTGAAGCCGGAACTATACTATTACTTCTATTACTAATGGAGATTCGGTATCTGTCTGTCTGAAGCCGGAACTATACTATTACTTCTATTACTAATGGAGATTTGGTATCTGTCTGTCTGAAGCCGGAACTATACTATTACTTCTATTACTAATGGAGATTTGGTATGTCTGTCAGAAACTGGAACTATACTATTACTTCTATTACTGATGGAGATTTGGTATCCGTCTGTCTGAAACCGGAACTATACTATTACTTCTATTACTAATGGAGATTTGGTATCTGTGTGAAGCTGAAACTACACTATTACTTCTATTACTAATGGAGATTTGGTAATTGTATGTATGAAACTGAAACTATACTATTACTTCTATTACTAATGGAGATTTGGTAACTGTATGTATGAAGCCGAACTACTATTAACTGTGCTATAGTATTTTCTTTCTATTTCTCATGGAGATTTGGTATCTGCGACTGCTATTAGAACACCTGACGTCAGTGTTCATAAAAAAGATGTGCAGATGACAGCTGGTCGGATCATGATCCGACAGCGTTGAAAAACCAGCTGGAAAGAGGTTGCAATCTCGTTCTAATCTTTGCACTTGTATGGAACGAGTTTTCTTAACTTTTGGACAGGAGAGTACATTTCCTCTACAGTGAACAAAATAAGTCCAAGGGAGGTAACTTGGATATCAATCCAAGGGAGGTAACTTGGATATCAATCCAAGGGAGGTAACTTGCATATCAATCTAAGGGAGGTAACTTGGATATCAATCCAAGGGAGGTAACTAAGATAATTTTACCCTTGCGGGGGGAGGGGGCTGTAGATTAAGCAGCAAATTTTCAGAGTTTACTTTTTTTCTTAACATACCTTTTTTATATGCGGGTCCATTTTGTCACATTAATTTAACATAAATAGGACAAGATGCATCCGAAGAAGGTCAGAGGTTACATCGGCCTAAACGTTGTGAGAATTACAACCAATTACAACCAGGATGAGAACAGTAGTCTGAAAAATCCAAATAATCCAAATTATCAATACTCATCGCAAAAATTCCGAAACATGATAGCTTTTTTTTTTTATTTATTTAAGATTTTCATATTTTCTAATCATAGTGCCATTTTTTCTTAGGAAAAAAAAATAGAAACTGCCAAGGACGATAACTGGATTCGACTAAAATTCTAAAGCACTGAAATACCACATTATACAAGTACTTCAATGGAATGTGCTCCGATGAACTTGCTGCTCTTGTGTCCCCTCGACCTAAATACACTCGACCAACCCGACAATCAGCTTCTTCTTCTTTCGTGTGAATCAGATGATTCTGGTGTTGGCATTAGTTTCTCCGATGTTTTTCTAGTTAGAAATCTTTCTGGAAAGACATCGGATACTTACGGGAAGGACCACGAGAAGTTTGCCAACATGAAAGTGGTACTGTGGAACCGACTGGATTCGAACTTGGAACACCCAGGTCTGTGTCGTTATCCAGTTAACCACCGTTACCTACCGACAATCAGCTAAATCTCATCCATTCAACTGTAGAGGTCCCCAGATGCCGGGGAGCCTTCTACGCCGATAGCTTCGTTCTTCATGCTGACGGACTTTGGAACTCCTTCCTTGCTCCCTATTTTCCCGACTGTACCGACGTGCAGAAATTTAAACTAATGTGAACAAGAAACTTGCTGCACAGCTCCGAATTAAGGATGCCCCCCCCCCCCCCAATTTTTTTTTTTTCACCCTAATTCTCAGTAGCCCTTATGTCTACAGTGGCAACTTGACTTGTTTCGGGCAAACTAATTTAAAAAAAAAAAAAAAAAATCTCAAATATCCAAAATACGGCATCATTTCAATTGTATAATTATGATGTTCGGGTTTGGGGGGGACAAAATACCCCCCCCCCCCCCAATACAGAGTAAAAATAAAATCTAGGTCAGTAAAAGCATGTCCGACCGTCAAGTAAGGAATCAAAGGTTGCATGTGTTTTGTCCTCCGTCAGTGGAAGCAAAACTCCTTCTAGACTGTGGCAATTTAAAACATGGAGTTGGATTAGCCGTACATTCAATTCTGTTACGTTGCTGAGTGCTTCTCCAGATTAGAACCTGAGCTAACTTTCACTCCGTCGTTAGGGTTAGGGTTGTGGCCCAAAGTTAGCTCGGGTCCTAATCTGTAAAAGTACCCCTTAGTGATACCATTGGAGCACAGGGGGGGGGGCAGGTGCTTGTGTGATAGCACAGTGGATGGAGTAAGTTCAAAGAACTTCTGCCATTACTAACTAGCAGAGCGTTACCACTGTCTACCAAAGAAAGAGTTTATCAGGCATGTGTACACGGTGTTATGATGTATGGAAGTGAGAGTTGAGGACATGTGTTGCATGGAGAGAAATGATATGGTGGTGTAGTCTATGTACGTTCGTCATGATACCATCCTCCCAGGCATTACCTCCTCCTTTTGGAGATGGAGAGGGCAGTGTAGTCTATGTACGTTCGTCATGATACCATCCTCCCAGGCATTACCTCCTCCTTTTGGAGATGGAGAGGGCAGTGTAGTCTATGTACGTTCGTCATGATACCATCCTCCCAGGCATTACCTCCTCCTTTTGGGGATGGAGAGGGCAGTGTAGTATATGTTCGTTCGTCATATATACTAGGAAAAATATTCCCTCTCTTGTTACATATTTTGCAAGTATTTAATAATATATAACAAGTAATGACCTACACACACACACACCCACACCCACACACACACATATATGTGGGTGTGTGTGTGTGTGTGTGTGTGAGAGAGTAGATTTCGAGTACAACAAAATGGTCGGATAAATTTCAGAGGAAATTTTGTTACAATTTTCCGTAAGGCCTTATCGTCTGACCCTCTAAGAAGAAACGTCAGAGTGATAAATTAAAAACTAAGAAAATCGAATGATATATATATATATATATATATATATATATATATATATATATATATAGTAATCTAGTTTTCCCGCCTGATGAGATCTTAGTTTCTAATAACTATTGATCGATAACATCGACATGCCAGTGTAGCGGCCTTTTGTACATGTCTGTATAAATAAAAATAATTATATATATATATATATATATATATATATATATAAACAAATACTGACTCAACGGGTCACGGTTCGTCTAATAAAATAAATAATCGTCTGTTAATTGTTTTCTTTAGTCAGAAAAACGATCAACAAACGTGTCCTTGAACTTGGTGAAGGCGACTTTGTTATCAAAAAAAATTTTTCGGACGACCTTGATCGACGCTATAGCATCGGCTCCTCGTTTGTACGCGTGCACCAACGTTAATCTTATGTAACATTCGCTTCTCCGCAGTTGCTACGTCGTTTCGTCACCGGCTGCGTCGTCGAACGCGCGCGCAAATGCTGCAACCTGATTGGTCAATCGGTCGAGCGTCCTTGACGATGCCCATATTTGGTCATCGGCTTCTCTCGCTCTCACCTTAACGTTTCGTGAAGGACGTCCATTGATTCAAGACGGTGAAGGTTGTGTCTTCCGTCTCTCCAACTCCGCCCGGCATTTTACACGCAAAAAAACTCGCATTTTGTCTGTAGATCGCGAACTTCTATTAACTCACAAGGTACGATATTTTGTTTGTGTCCATATTTAACTAATTTAGTACTTTTCTTTTAATGTTTGAAGTTATTTTTTTTTTGTGTATCCATAGACTTACAGTTGATACGTCAGTGTTTATTGTCACAATTCTGATTCTTTTTTTTTTTTTTTTTTTAATTCAAATTCATCTTAAAAATTAAAATAAAAATGTCTTCTTTTGTAAAGTGATTATTTAAGGGTCCTAAATTCACTATTACAAAAAAAAAATATCCAGTCTGACGACATTAATTTAATAAAAGTCTATTATATCACTGCAAAATACGCCAACGCACATTTTTAGGGTTAATGTTTTGGTAAAAGTATCAAGAAGGGCACCAATTGTACCGATTTCACATTTTTATTTATTTGTTGAATTTAAAACAAACTGTATTTTATCCCTATTTATGTATTTATTTAAGTAAATTAAAAAAAAATTACTTTTAAAATTTTCTTTTACTTAGTGTCTTGATGTTTGGGTAAAAAAGGGCACCAATTGTACCGATTTCACATTTTTATTTATTTGTTGAATTTAAAACAAAATTCTTACATCCCTATTTATGTATTTATTTGTGTAAATTAAAAAAAAAATTACTTTAAAAATGTTATTCAGTTTTCATGTTTGGGTAAAAAGGGCACCAATTGTACCGATTCCACATTATTATTTTACTTAAATTTAAAACAAACTGTCTTTTATCCATATTTATTTTTGCTAAATGTAAATTTTAAAAAAATACTTTTAGAATTATTTTTTTTTTTTACTTAGTGTTAATGTTTGGGTAAAAAAGGGGCACCAATTGTACCGATTCCGCATCCGTTTTTATTTTTATATAATAAATAATTAAAAAAATATTTTTTTTAAATAAAATATTTATTTTCAGAATTTCCGATTTTAAATATATTTATTGCAATTGTGCAGTTTAACATCCCCGGCAAATTAATTGTTTTTATTTTAGGAGAGTTCCGTCCGCGGATAAAGGAAGAAGTTAACAAAGCTTCTCCATGTTAAAGAATGGCTTTCTAAATTTGCCGATGGTTGTTAAAATGCACAAGTGTCAGTCTTATTTATTTACAAACCTTATTTATAAAATGTCTAAGAAAAAAAGAGTAATTGTCTCCATTTTTCTTGTTGATGAAAAATAGATTTTTTTTCCAATTTTTTAAAATATTTTTTATTAAAAAAGTGAAAAGAATAATTCATCTATTTTTATTTATCACTTTTATTTATTTATTTTTTTCCGTAATTACTTTTATTTTAAAACGAGTCATTAATTTGATCTTAAATGTCACAAGCAACGATATATATATATATATATATATATATATATATATATATATATATATATATTGCGCATAATTAATTCTAATTATTTCATAGAATTTATATTTCAAAATTATTTCCCCATACGGAAAAATAACTTTTTTCCGATATTAAATAAATAATATAAAATATTTGCCTTTTAATGTTTATAAATTGAATTTCAAGCATAAAAATGTCAAAAACTGTCTGTCCCAAAATGAATAGTACAACATCCTTCTTTGTTAAAAATAAATAAATAAATGGATTTTTTTTAGCTTTTTTAAAAAAAAATCATTTATAAACAATAAAATTGTATTTTGCATAAAATTATTTGTAAAAAAACTAGAAATTTAATTAATAAAATTAAAGGTTTTTAAAAATATATTTCTTATATCTTATTAATAAAATTGCGATCACTTCTCGTGTTTGTTTTTCTCGCCTCTAAGTGACTTACGCATTATTTTATTTTAACATTTATTCCATTATTTATTGAAATTAAGTAAAAGCGGTAAATTAGTCGTTTCCCAGCCAAAATGGCGAACAATGAATCGGCTACGTTTTACTTTTTTTCGACTACTTTCACAGATTAGCACCCACGCTAACTTTGACCCTAACGACGGGGTCAAAGTTAGCATGGGTCCTAATTTATGAAAGCTCCCTGATTTTTTTTCCGACCTCACAAATGAGTAAGTAAACCCAAATAAATTGTTTGGGACTAATTTAGCAGCTGTATTTCCTTTTTAAAATAATTTATGGTAAATTTGCAATAAGTGCAAAACAATTTATTTGGGTTTACTTACTCATTTGTGAAGTTGAAAAAGAGCAGCCGATGTATTGTCCGCGATTTTGGCTGGGAAACGACGAATTTACCGAAAATACAATAGCGTTAAACACTTCAAGTAACTTTAAAAAAATTTAATTTAGAAAATTAAATTAAATCCACCAAAATGCATTTCGGTTTATTCTCATACAAGTCAGCCATTTTGTTAAAAGTTGGCCAAAAGAAAAGCAAATCTTGTGACTCAAAGTTGAAAGGAATTTGTAAGCCTTTAAAACTGTCGAATGGAAAATCATTTCAACTAACAAATTAACAATTACTAATTGTCAATTAGATAAATTCGTCGTTTCCCGGCCAAAATGGCGGACAATGAATCGTGTGCAGTTTTCCGACCTCACAAATGAGTAAGTAAACCCAAATAAATTGTTTTGGACTAATTTAAAATTTCTTTTAAAATAACTTTAGTTAAATTTTAAATTAGTCCAAAACAATTTATTTGGGTTTACTTACTCATTTGTGAGGTCGGAAAACTGCACACGATTCATTGTCCGCCATTTTGGCCGGGAAACGACGAATTTATCAAACAATTTAACGACCAAACTATACTGTAATAACAATTTAATTTTTCATGTAATAAATAAACACTTATTTTGAAAATAAAAATATTTTAAAAATATTTTATTTTCAAAACGGGTATTTATTTATTTTACTCAATTGTAAATCTACTTTAATTTCCCTTAATTTGCTGAACAATTATTTTATAAAAAATAATTTTCATATTTTAATTTGTTCATTCATTAAAAGATGTTTTCCTAATATTGCTGTCCCGAAAAGAATGGTTCATATTTCAAGGTCAAATTCATTGACTTTTTGTACCTCTATTTTGGGACAGTAAGGATTTCCATTTTATTTATTTACTTTTATTTTTAAATTATAAATAAAAACAATTTTCCCCATTAAGATTTACTTTATTTTTTTATTTTAATAAGTTGTTTTTTCCTCATTTCTAAAAAATAACAAAAGATTTTCTGTAATTATATATATATATATATATATATATATATATATATATATATATATATATATATATATAAATTACAGAAAATCTTTTGTTGCGATTTTGACATTTTTTTTGTGATTATTTATTTTCATTGATGAAAACTTTTTTAATCTTAAATTTTATTCTTATATATATATATATTGGTACTTCTGCAGTTTACGAACCGGGTTATTATTTAGATAGGATTTTCAAATTAAATTCAATTTTTACGGTGTCTTTTGTTTATTAAATTGTTAGGTGAAAGTACAGAATAGTTAACAAAGACCCCACCCATGTTAAGAATGGGTTTCTAAATGTTATTATTTGAACCCGGTCCGTAAACTGCAGAATTACCATTTTTTTTTTATATTATTTAAATCCTTAAATAAAATAAATTTATAAATAATAAATTTATTTTTCTCTTAACGATATCACAACGGCTTTTCTTTGTCTTCTAAAAAAAAACTTATTTAAATCCACCATTTTTCATTATTTTTCAAATATAAATATTTATTTTTATTAAAAATATCTCAACGTTTTTGGTGCAGTAAAAAAAAATCAATTTTACGCTTGTTACGAGTTTAAAAAGTGGGGGGTCAATTTAGGACTTGATATATAAATAAATTGCACCCCGACTTTTTGTTTTGATTGACATACCGAATAATGACTACGTCTGCTTACTGAAGTGTGCGTACCATTACATATGACATATGCATTTTTTTTTTTTAATTCATGTCATATGTAGTAGAATGAATATGAAGAAATAAAGTAAAGTGCTCAATTACATTGGTAAAAGAGCATTTTTCATATCGGCTGGACTCGTTCAGCCACCGATGAAGAAGGCGTGGTATCCCAAAAACACTTATTGCCGCCAGCACCTTTTTTTATGCCCGCCACCAATAACACATGTCGTCTTTTCACTCTCGCGAGACAATGGATAGCACCTGTAAAAGGTACAAAAAAAGGTGCTTATCCAGATTAAGGGAGACATTCGAAAAAACAAAAGGAATATGTTTGATCACGGGCTGAATATATCCTATACCAAAAATGACATAAATTAACCAAATAGTTTTTATTTTATAAATAAAAAATTAAATTTTACCGATTAATGAATACCGTGGAAATACGGCCAGCATTACGGCTTATTCAAGGGAGATAACCGTATTTCTTCGTTAATCGGTAAAGTTTAATTTTCTTTTATAAAATGAAAACTACTTGATTAATGTACGTCATTTTTGGCGTAGGATATATTCAGCCCAATGCCCATCAAACAGATATTTTTAGTTTGTTTTATTTTTTTTCTTTATTTCGAATGTCTCCCTTAATCTGGATAAGCACCCCCAAAAAATGTTAAATCGGCAAATATTCAGAGCAGACGTAAAATTACAACACCGGTTTTCATTTTTTTAAATATTCAAAGCAGACGGTTTTTCTTAAATTTCAAATTAGTTAATTTTAGTCACGTGTTATTGACGACTGGCATAAAAAAATTCTGCCCAGAAAAAGGACAACTTTGAAATAATACCATTTTACCCTGTTTATCTCGGCATTGTATTCAATCGTTTTGGACTTATTATTATTGGAGATGCGGCAACTCTTGCTCGGCACAGTTATAAAAGTGTGGGGGGGGGGGGGGCTCTCCTAAAAAGTGGGGGGCCCGGTTAAACACATGCATATATAACTTCATTATTGATGACCGTGAAGTGGGGGGGGGGGAGTCAAAAAGTGGGTTGGGGAGGCTGAGCCCCACCCCCCACCCCGGTGCCGCCGTCCATTATATATATATATATATATATTATACATACTTACAATCTTTTAATAATGCGTGGGTGGGGATATTTGATTTGGAAGTAAATTTTTTTTTCACTGCTAACAAATCAAAAAAAAACTTACAAATGATAATTTAAAAAAAACAACAAAAAAAAACATGTTTATAAATTAAAATAATTGGTGCTTTTTTTACATTAGGACCCGCACTAAATTTGACCCCGTCGTTAGAGTCATGGTCAAAGTTAGCGTGTGGGTCCTAATGTAAAAAGAAAAGTACCAAATGATTATAAAAGTTGATATATTTTTGTTCAAATATACCTATTTATTGACAACACTAAAGATTTATTTTAGTAAAACTTCAAAATCATTTAACGAAAAATATCGACTTTATTTTGTATTCTAATTCCGACCAGAACTGAATTTCAAAATCAATTTCTATTTTCGGACGATCACGCATAAAAATCAATTTGTATTCATCAATTTTTTTTTTCTTCCCATGTCTCTGTAATTCTGGATAAGCACACATACGAAAGATGTTGTCCGATAGTTTTATTAATAATTAATTGACTGACATTTGTTTTATTTTGTGACCCTTCGACACTGATTTTGAAGCCTTTAAACTGACTAATTAAAGGCATTTTTATTTGTGTGTGGGTCCTGGGTATGACCTTAAAAGACATCCAGTGGTGAGGCCTCCATTTGGGAGCTGTGGAGAATGTGGAGTTGCCCCTTAGTTGCCATTGATACCAGGTCCACTCTGGCCCGGAGTGGTAGTACCTGTAAGGGACCCATCTATGTGTCAAATAAAACCTACTGGCGCTACCAGATCAGGCTGTCTGAAGTTATTGACTTCCTGGCTCAAAATGCACCAAACATTGATGTTTTATTGTTTTTTTATTCTTTGCAAATCTCAATCATGTTCTGCAAAATCCAAAACAAAAACAAGTTCCCTCCCCTCTTCTCCCTTCCGCCCCTTTCCCCCATCCCCCTTTAACTCAACCAAACACCATGAATAAATACTTAAACATAAAAAAAAAACTTGAAGCATAAAAACCTTCACCAAAATGACCTGATTCGGCATTAAATAACCCCAAAATGGTTGATATGCCGTAAAAGAAAATTACCAAACCAAACCTTTGTGTGTGGATTTGGGGCGGGGGGGGGGGGGGGGGGGGGGGCGAGCCTCTGTCGTATAAAAGACGCTGATTCGTTTATAAGAATGAATCGTTACATCAGCTGATTATTTGAAGCCGGTCTTTTTGTTCGGGTTTTAAGCTGTCATAATTTCAAATAAGTCTTTGGGTAAAAAAACAACAAAAGAATTTTTTTTTTTTTTAGTTTTCAACGCGTTGAAAGTATACAGGTCGGTAGATTATTAAATCCTACCGAGTTTTGTACAGGTTTAAGTTATTTTTTGTTTACGATATCTCGACTGTTAGTGTTAACTATTCTGCACTTTTTTTTTTACATAAATTCCTTGAATTTCGATAATTAAAAAAAAAAAAAAAAGAATCGAAGTCAATTTTGTGTGTGGCTTGTTATAACATGAATTTGAAACGTGAATAAAACTGATCTCATTATTTTAAATTTTGATTTCAACGAGAGTACCCCCCCCACCGCCTAACTCGACATAAAATCTACATTTTTTTAGATTTAATTATTAACTACCTCAATTTATCCGGAGTTAATTATTAATTATCAATTATTAATTGTTATTTTGATAGTAATGGAGATTTGGTATCTGTCTGAAGTCGAAACTATTATACTATTATTTTTACTGCTCAATTCAGGGTGGATGTGTGGGTAGTGTAAGCTGTTCTCCCAGGCATTACCTCCTTTGGGGTGTAGTGCAGGTTAGTGACGTTCGTTTCGTCATTTTTTAAATTTTTTTTTTAAATATGCGATTCGAGGGAGTTGGTTTAATTTCTATTTGTAAAATGGTTGGATGTAAATAGATTTTACAACCTTCCATATTTTTAATACGTGGGGATTTGCTAAAGAATGTTCAAGCCAGTTTAAATCGCTTTCTCTTCGACAGTTTAAAGGCTACCAAATTCCATTTAGTTTTTCACATTTCGAAAAGTTAGGAAGTCACGCACCCCCCCCCCTCCACCCCAATTCTTAACAAAACCCTTTTGGCTAATATCAAAGTGTAGTATATGTTTCTGATACTACATTCTCTTCTCGGTCGGTGAAGAAAAAAAATCCTTCTCGACTGAGGTAATTTTGCATTTTTGTCCGAACTCAGTGTCCCTTTTTGGGGGAGCTGGATTTCTACATATTAAGAACCGACTTTGTCTAACTCTGTCCTCGTGACGAGGCAAGTACTAATTAGAGACTAGTATTAACAAAATATATGAAAGGCGGGTTTGTTTACGAAGAAACCGAAATGCATACCGGTGGATTTACTTTTACTATTTTTTTTTTAAATAGGGTTTTTTAGTACTTTTACGCTTTGCACTTTTGATTTTAATAAATCAATTAATAGTAAAAAAAAAAAATTTTTTAATTAAAAAAATGTAAGTCACGTAGAGGCGAGAAACATGAAGGCTCATAATTTTTATTAATATAGATATTTGGTTTTTAATGTGTTGTTCGAACTGAAATTGTCGCAGTTTAAAAAGTGCCGTATTGGTTAACCTTGGGTTATTCGTTTTCGTTTTTGCAAAAGATTGAGACAAGGTTATTTATTATTAGATTGTTTTGTTTTTTGTTTGTTTTTTCTTTCTTGTAATCCGATATATATATAAACAAACAAACAAACAAAAAAGAACATTTCATTGTCATTTCGGTTTTGGAGAAAAGCCGAAATAATCGTCCACTCCTAAACAATTTACTATTATGGCCGGTGCTTTCTTGACTATCATAAAAAAATAAAAAATAAAAGTACATTTTTACTATCATTTACCCTCAATAAAAAAAATGGATTCTACTTTTTTGGGTGATTACATGTAAACAGCCTGAAAAATATCCGTAAGGAAAGAATTAAAAAATTTTTTAAATATATTTTAGAATTTAAAAGTGTGTGTGTGGGGGGGGGGGGGGGCGGCACTTTTGTATAGAAATCTAACGTAAAATGATCACCCACTTCCTGGCCAGTTAGCGGCAAATGGAGACATGTAACGTCTAACGTAGTTGTTTTTTGTTTTTTTTTCTGGTTTAAAAATAATTAAAACGTAAATGAAAATAACATAAGTGAAAACCTTAGATTTTAAGATTTTGGGGTGGGGTTAGGCATAGATATACCTATAGAAAAGTAGTCTTAATCTAAAATATTCAATTTCCTTTTTTTTTTTTTTTTTCTCGGGTTGTTTACATGTAATCGCCTCCCAAAAGTAGAATTCTCCTGAACTATGCTTATCCACTGTTCTGTCTCCGCTGAGATCTTCCAATCCTTCAGTTGTCTCAATTAAGATCAAAACAAAGTGCGACAATCCCTCTGATGTCCCTCTCCATCGCATAATGTATCGATGCTCGAGGGCTGACTGGGACAGCCTCAGACCCTTCATATCAGAAATTCCTCTGCATTTCATGTTTGAAAAGAATGTGTCGTGTATCGCTTCCAGTTTCACTGATTGGTTAATCGTTCGTATAGTGATATTCATGCTCTCCGAGAAATTCCAACAGAAACCTAACTACCAGCCGTGGCACACCCCAGAATGTGCCGCTGCCGCCGCCATTGCTCACAGAAACCACTATTTGAATTGCTTTCAATTAAATAAATGTTCTGAAACCAAAACTGCGTTTAGAACTGCCCGCAACCAACGCAAAAGAGTTATAGGAAACGCAAGAGTCGTATTCCTAATCCGTTAAGTCTAGAGTGGCTGAGTTGGTTCCCGTAAGTTTTGGCGAATAACAAGCAGGGTCCTGAACAGATGCATACCCTCCGTCTCAACCATCATCAATAGACTAGAGGTGATTTCCTGAGCGTCCGATAAAGTCAAACTTTTTTGCAAAGGACTGCATCAAATTCCACCTTTTGCGATCGGGTCTGTCTGTCTATCTCCCGAATTTCCTCCTATGACTGAAAATACTCGGAGAAATCCATATATCTGTCCGGGATATTGCCAAACCTCGATGCCAGCAAAGCAACTGGTCCTGACAACATTCCAATCATTGTGCTTAAAAAAGCTACAACTGGAACTAACTCCTATTCTTACAAAACTGTTCAATCGTTGCTTAAAGAAGAAATGCTTCCCAACAACACCTTGGAAAACCTTATCAGTCGGCCCAGTAGTTAAAAATACTTGAGACCGGTCTTCTGCATCTCAGTACAGACCCGTCAGTCTCCTGTGCATCATGAGTAAGTTGTTAAACATCTCATAGATACAGCCTATTCAGTGACAAGCAATATGGATTTCGTCCTGCAAGATCAACAGCTGATGTACTGACTGTAATATCAAACAGAATCAGTGAATCTATTGAAGGGGACTTCGTTTCTAGAGCAAAAGCTCTTGACATATCAAACGCCTTTGATAGGGTTTGGCAGAAAGGTCTATTTTGCAAACTTTCTAGCTATGCAATATCTGGAAATGTCCTCAACCATCAAATCCTTCCTTCTTGATAGGTTTATAAAAGTAGTCGTTGATGGGCGGAAGTCTGAAGCTCATAGTATCAATGCTGGCGTGCCTCAGGGTTTCATTCTAGGCCCAACCTCTTTCTGATTTTCATTAATGATCTCCCAAATCGCATTCTAAGATCATTCGTCGACATTTATGCAGATGATGTGACCATCTATGGCAACACTTCGAAGAGCATTAATGATCAAAATCTTTCTGATTCTCTCTTTTCCGACCTGGAACACGTCGTCCAATGAGGAAAATGGTGGCTGGTTACTTTAAAAAAAAAAATTTTTTTTAAATAACTGAATTACGAATAAATGTTATGAATATAAGTAATTTAGATAAGTATTAAAAAAAAAATTTTTTTTAATTATTTTTATTTTTATTTTTTTAATAACTGAATTACGAATAAATGTTATGAATATAAGTAATTTAGATAAGTATTAAAAAAAAAATTTTTTTTAATTATTTTTATTTTTATTTTTTTAATAACTGAATTACGAATAAATGTTATGAATATAAGTAATTTAGATAAGTATTAAAAAAAAATTTTTTTTAATTTTTATTTTTATTTTTTTTTTAATAACTGAATTACGAATAAATGTTATGAATATAAGTAATTTCGATAAGTATTAAAAAACCATTAAAAAATATTCTCAATGAAAAAATGCCTTTGTATGCTAACGTCATTCCAAACGTTTTTAAAATTTTTTTATCAAATTTGATTCTCGGTTTCAACTTGCATTCAAATCTATAGTCATGTGGGGGCAAGAATATCATTTTTGACAATTGGATATACTGTGAAATTGCAGTAAAGTGTTCCACTTTATGAATTGTTATAAAGCTCTATCTGGTTGTTCATGCTGTTAATTGCCAGCGGATTTTTCATGATCGCTGTATTTGGATGATGGGAAGCTGTGAAAATGCACGTTTTGTATGTATAGGGTTAGGGTCTTCTGTTAGTTGCTTGACGTAATATTTTTTGATTATTTTTTCATGCGTCTAAAACCAAGCTTCTCTTCTTTCACCACCAACGCTCTGATCCTCACTTTGCCCTAATTGAAATGAATGGCTCTCTCCTTGAGGAAGGCCCCTTCTTTTATAAGCTTCTAGGACTGGCTCTCACTTCAGGTCTGAAATGGAAGACTTACATCAAATCCGTTGCTGAGGTCGCTGGAAAAATGGTTGGATCATCGTACCGTTCCAGAAGGTATCTCACTCCCGACACGGTCCTCTACCTGTATAAGAGTCAACTACGTCCTTAGATGGGGAGGTACTGTTGCCACATCTCGGAAGGTGGCGCTCAGAGCACTCTTTCCTGCCTTGACAGAGTACAAAAAACTTTGAAATCTATTGGCCGATGCCCTCTTCTCTTCCCTACAGCCTCTTTCTCACAGAAGAGATGTTGCTAGTCTTTCTCTGCTCTATCGTTATTTTCATGGTAGATGCTTGACTGAACTGCAATCTATGGTTCGCCCCTGTAAATCATTCACAACAAAAACTCGTCTAACTACAACCACTATAAATAAATTCCCTTTCTTCCTATGTATCTAAAACTAAACGGAACTTCCATAAGCAAAGTTTCTTTCCAAGAACTGCCCGTCTGTGAAACACGATACCACAGGGCTGCTTCTCGGCTGACTACAACATTGCTGTTTTCAAGTCCAACGTAAAAAAATTCTTGTTGAGCCGTCGTCTTAAATAATCAATTTCTGACCAGTTATAACCTTCGGTACTAACCCCCTCGGTGTTTCACCGTCCGCCCGACAAGAAATCTGGTAGGTCTGCCCAAAAAGTAAAGGATCACAGGAACTAAAAATAAAACTACTGGCTCGATTTTAATAAAATCTTTGATATATCAATTAATGAAAGTAATGCTTTTGGTTGAGATCAAAGTGTAGTATCTGTTCCGATGGATACTCACTCTGTAGACCGGTACCTCTTGGCCTTCGGGCCTTGATTTCTGTCGGTCTGAGATATTGTCCTGTGCAGTTCTAGGAGGTCCACCCTCCCAGGCTTTGCCTTCTCACTCTTTGAGAAGGGGTTAGTTTATTGCTAATCGCCTGAGGTGCCCCTACCGGGGAATGCCGACGGAGCTGCCCAAGCATTTTCATGACGTTAATTTTATCTAATTTCTTTTAATATAAATAAAACAGATATATCGCTGCACAGCTCCCAACTTAGAATGACACCCTAAGCCTACTCCCTAATTCTCAGTAGCCCCTTACGTCTACAGTGGCGTCCTGCCTTGTTTGGGGTTGAAATATCATTTAAAAAAAAAAAAAAAAAAAAAAAAAATACTGAGATTATTGTCCTTCTGACCATCCATACTTACAAAAGCTAAACGTATAAATCAGGGGTGGTTTACACTTCCGAATAATCCTTGTTTTAAAAATTAATAGTTATGAATTAAATTTGGTGCTTCTACAGAATTTGAACCGAACCAAACAGACTTTTGTCGGACTGAACCTAAAACAGGGTTAGGGTTAAAAAAAAAACAGTTAAGTTCAAATTCTGTAGAAGTACCATTGAATTAATATAAAGCTGTTTAATGGAAATAGATATTTGGGTAAAATTGTCGTTTCCCAACCAAAACAGTGGACAGTAAATCGTATGCAGTTTTCTGACCTCACAAATAAGTAAACCGAAATAAATTGTTTTGGACTAATTTGCCAAGTGTATTTCCTTTAAAATAATTCACGGTAAATTCTAAATTGGTACAAAACAATTTATTTGGGTTTACTTACTCATTTTGTGAGGTCGGAAAACTGCAGACGCCATTTTTGATGGGGGGGGGGGGGGGATGATAATTTTACCGATATTTGTTTCAAGAAAATGCTATCTTAAAAGTTAGCTAAAAAATGTCTACCTTACATTTGATAATTCTCTATGAAAAATATTTAAAATATTTGTTTCAGCCAACATTCTAGGAATTTTTATTTAAAAAATTTTTTTTACGGAATCCACGCGCGGATTTACTCTGCTAGTTTCGTTTGTTTGCCGTGTTTGAAGGTTTTCCAGTGTTGCCATGGTTACAACAATGACTGCTGATGTGATGTGGTTTTTAACGCTTTTCGCCCAAATACTTGATTTAATAAAATGTAAACACATTCTTGTTTAGGCCGTCTTCCTAGTTCAAATTTTGTCAAACTAAAACCACCATTACCGATCATCGGTGTTGTCTCACCATCCACTCGACACTCATTAACCCTTGTCCTCGAGTGGCCTTTGGTTTTAGTTAAAAAAAAAAAAAAAAATTTTTTTTTTTTTTTTTTTTTGCCATACCTACATCACTCTGAAGGAAATTATTTCAATTATAAGTATCGTAAATAATATATATATTTTTTAAAATTTATTTTCTACGTCATCAGCATGGCTAACTTAGACAAGAATCGAACCTTTGATATTGATGTCTATAGTCCAGCGTCTTACTAGTGGACTACGACAATCTGCCTAGAAATATGTAATGTATATTTAATGTATTTTTATGTCATTGTTTTAATTGGTGATTGCAGCGTTCATAGTTTTTGCTTACTACTATATATATATATATATATAAGTAAAGATGAAGATAAAAAATTGCATAAAAATTTCCTTCTTTAAAATTGATTGCTCTACTCAACGTATTGAGCTTTACTTTATCACGATAGATCACTTTACGATACTTATCGTTAATTCTATTATAATTATTAATATAAGTTAGCAAAACATTTATACGGTACAAAACTTAGGTTTGGTGTACGGAACGTTTATGTTTTTGTCTCTTAAGGAAGTGGGGTCTGATCAACTCTGCTGGGAAGCCATGAAATTAAATACTGTCTTGTTTTTAAATTCCCGAAACAGTTTTTCATGGTAAACAACTGATGATCCCTTAAATAATGTTAGAAGCAAACTAATATAATAACTGAAAAAATTAAATTGACTTACATGAGTGATTTTCCACTGAACGACTTGGGACTTAAGTTTTTTTTTTAATTTTTTTTTTTTAATATAGTTTTAATGGTTGAGAAACTTCCAAGACTATATATATATATATATATATATATATATATATATATATATATACACACAATTCGTAAAAAGTTGCACTGAAATGTATCTGTTTTGAAAATGGTTTGTAAGGAAAATGTTAAAATCTTGGCTTTTGGAATATAAATGAACTTTACTTATATATATATATATATATATATATATATATATATATATATGAAAGTGTGTTTTTCTTAAAACGTTTGTCTCTGCTTCATCCCTCCAAGAATGTCTCAGCTTCCTTTTCTTCCTATCTTTTCAACCACAGCTTGACTAGAACTCTCTCGTTCTTTTCTTAAGTGGGCCCTCCCACTCCCCTCCTGTAATAAGAGTCGGCGGTATTTACTAGTAAATGTATGTCATACTCGCCACCCAGTGGCACAGATATTTAATACCTTGTACAGAGGAAGACATATATGATCATCGTAGAATGTATTTTAGTTCAAATTTCACGTTCGACGTGACCGCGACATTAGATGAAAAAAATGATACAATTAGGGATGGTTAGTTTTTAAGCTTATTATGCAGTGAAAATTTGTGTGGCCGCAAATTTTTGCAGTCGGCGGAAAACAAAGCGATCTCGAGTTTGTGTAATTTGCTAATGTGTGATTGCTTATTCCTTGTTTTCAATTCTCTCATAGTTTTGTTCATTATCTAAAATGTTGGTCTTGGCTTTAAGTGTTGGATAATGGCCCTATGGGAATGGACGTATCTGTTGGAAATCGTTGGTTTGACTTGCGCGAATTAACGCGGGTGCAGTCGAGTGCAGAATAGGGCTTGTTCCCACAGTCAGAGCTAACAGACGTGACAAGGTTACCGTGTGACGAGACCCCAGATCAAGGGTCAGTCTGCACCTGCGAGAGGCTCTGTGACGTCACTCGTTCTCGTGAGAAGCGAGTTTTTCGTCAGTCTGGGTTTGTGGAAGCAAACCGATGAGACGTGATTGTTAAAATGTAATTTACAACAGATAAGGGAAATATTTCTCTTAAGGGAATACAAGCGAGAGAAATCCTTCCCCCCTCCCTCTCTATGAATGGTTAAGAAAATAATTGTTAACTAACTACGATAAAGTAGTGATTTGCTCTCTCACTCGACGTAGTGAATGACCCCCAGTTGAAATAACAACGCTTGCAATAAAATGAATTAAATTTAAAAGCAGAGTTTGTCTTCGGAGTGCGTCATGAGGCTTTTGTTGCAGACAACGGACGGCGTGGTTCGCGGCAGGAAGGAAGGAACAAAGAATTCATCCACTAGACGACACGACCACTCTCTACACGGTGAGGGAGAAAAATAAGGTATGCAACATAAGACCCCTAAAGAAGCCATTGAAGGTTCTTACATTGACAAAAAAAGTGCATTTACTGGTAATGTGAGCATCCGTGGACGTTTGCTGACCGGTACGGTTCTCACGTTGAAAATGACCAGAACCGTTGTGAGGCGAGATTATCTTCATCACGTCAAAAAGTGTAACAGATTTGAAAGAAGGCATAAAAATATGTCCGTGCAGATGAACCCTTGCTTCAGAGATGTTCAAACTGGTGATGTCGTAACCCTGGGAGAATGCCGACCTCTGAGTAAAGCGGTCAGATTTAATGTCCTGAAAGTCTCTAAGGGTTCATCAGGAAAGAAATCATTCTCGAAATTCTAGGACATTTGTAATTGTCTAAATAAAATGCAACTCCTAACTGACGATCTCATTAACTCTTATCTGCGAGTGGCTTTTGGCCTTCGTAGGTGGTTATTTGTATGAAACAGTTATAAAGCAAAGATGAAACAAAAATGATTTTAAAAAAAAATTTTTTTTTTTTTTTTTTCCGGAATTTTTTAGATGAGGATTGATAATTTGGATTATTTGGACTACTGCTCGCATCTTAGATATTTCA
This sequence comes from Sepiola atlantica, assembly GCA_963556195.1. Taxonomy (NCBI): domain Eukaryota; kingdom Metazoa; phylum Mollusca; class Cephalopoda; order Sepiida; family Sepiolidae; genus Sepiola; species Sepiola atlantica. Next base: position 1,114,927 of record OY744553.1, read on the forward strand.
GCTGATGTAATCTCCGACCTTCTTTTGATGCAACTTGTCGAACTCTGGGAAATCTTTATGGAATTTCTAACGGAACCCTTTATTTAGTCCACGGGGGTAGCTTGCTCTCGTTCCGTCAGCCATGACCGAGTAGAAGTCTTAAGTAATTCGTAATTGTATTCTTAGTATCGCCCGCACTGAGGATCGAACCTTCAACCTCCTGAAGACTGTCACTGCTTATTATTTAGTACTTATATCCGTTACGCCACAAGGACGAATTACTGAAGACTTCTACCCAGTCATGACTGATGGAACGAGAGCAAGCTACGCTCGTGGATTAAATAAAGGGTTGCGTTAGAAATTCTGTACAGATTCCCGAGTTTGACATGGAAGAAGGTCGGAGGCTGCATCGGCCGAAACGTGAGAATAGCATCCAAGATGAGAAAAGTATTCCGAATAATACAAAGGATTTTTTTTTTCTTTTTTTTTTTTTATATTTGAAAACTATTTTCAGTACCCCCCTACCCCCCCCCCCCCACCCCTGTTTGATATGTTACCAATGCTCCTTTCGACTGTATCCTTTTCGTTTACGGAAGGTCAAGCTGCCATGAGCTTCGATGTAAAACAAATACCCAATTAACTTAGAAAGCAAACGTCTCCAATCGTAAAAATTTAATATCTCATTTTTATAATTGGTAAACATGTTTAATCGATAGTGATCCAATTTTTTTTTTTTTTTTTTTTCTTTTGTAAAAGTTAAATTTGAAACTTGACTCTAGGAAGATTTGATTTTGTTATTCTACGACATATCAACCCTTTTATCTTAGTTGTCACAAAACACTTTATGATTTATCAGTAAGTATGTATACATTCACGTATATCATCATATTTGGTTTGGTGTCTGTTTTACATGCTGGCATGTGTTGGACGGCTTTAAGAAGTTGACTTCCAAACCAATAAAACTTCTTGTCAGTTCTTTATTTATCCCTCTCTATTCCATTTTTATCGCTTCTCCCTATGAACTGGACCTGATCTACATCTAGTGATCCAAGAATTCTCCATTCTTTCAACTTGGCCATACATACCATCAAAGTCTCCTGTTCTGCATACAATATTGGAAATTGTTTTCTAAATTTTTTTTTTTTGTAAACAAATTGTTAGAATCGTTGTGATATATCAAATTGTTAGTCGTTGTGACATATCTAATTGTTGGACTAGTTGTGACATATCTAATTGTTGGACTAGTTGTGACATATCTAATTGTTGGACTAGTTGTGACATATCTAATTGTTGGACTAGTTGTGACATATCTAATTGTTGGACTAGTTGTGACATATCTAATTGTTGGACTAGTTGTGACATATCTAATTGTTGGACTAGTTGTGACATATCTAATTGTTGGACTAGTTGTGACATATCTAATTGTTGGACTAGTTGTGACATATCTAAATGTTGGACTAGTTGTGACATATCTAAATGTTGGACTAGTTGTGACATATCTAATTGTTGGACTAGTTGTGACATATCTAATTGTTGGACTAGTTGTGACATATCTAATTGTTGGACTAGTTGTGACATATCTAATTGTTGGACTAGTTGTGACATATCTAATTGTTGGACTAGTTGTGACATATCTAATTGTTGGACTAGTTGTGACATATCTAATTGTTGGACTAGTTGTGACATATCTAATTGTTGGACTAGTTGTGACATATCTAATTGTTGGACTAGTTGTGACATATCTAATTGTTGGACTAGTTGTGACATATCTAATTGTTGGACTAGTTGTGACATATCTAATTGTTGGACTAGTTGTGACATATCTAATTGTTGGACTAGTTGTGACATATCTAATTGTTGGACTAGTTGTGACATATCTAATTGTTGGACTAGTTGTGACATATCTAATTGTTGGACTAGTTGTGACATATCTAATTGTTGGACTAGTTGTGACATATCTAATTGTTGGACTAGTTGTGACATATAAAACCATAAAAATGGGCAGAATAATGAAAGGGTTCATACCTTCCTAACCTTTCATGTTCAATATATCTTATAACCGGGCAATGCTAGGTAAACCTACTGGTGCATACATACAACACACACATAGGAGAGTTTGAATTACCTACTGGGGAGTTTGAATTACGTACTAGACACCATCCTCGAGTGTCTTCGGTGTCAGGACAACTTGACATGAAGACGCTCTACCTTGTAAACCCTGACCAAATATTCAAAATAACATAGTATTCTAAGTCCAAATAAGATTCCCTCAACATGGCTATACACTGGCTCATATGAGGAATGGTGCACTTTCTCCGAGTGACGTTAGCTCAAGTAACAGCACTTAGCTGGATACTTCACCAGACCAGATGAATTCTTGTCCTGGAATCCGATAATACCAAGAGACCACAATTGAGATATACTGTAAGATAATAAACTCGTCAATTGGGAAGAGGAAGTTTATGTTCTTCACATCTTTACTGATAGTTCGAAGTGTTTCTTGTCCCGTACGTCTGTATATATTTAAATGCATCTTCAAACTAGCTTAACGTTGCCTTTTCAAATTTATCTGGAATGACATCAGTGCGTGAAGTCTATTTTATTTAAAAAAAAAATTTTTATGGCGTGAGAATATTGTGAATTAAAACAAAAAAAAAAAAAAAAATTTTTTTTTTTTTTTTTTTTTTTTTTAAATAACAGAATTACGAATAAATGTTATGAATATAAGTAATTTCGATAAGTATTAAAAAAATCATTAAAGAATATTCTCAATGAAAAAATGCCTTTGTATGCTAACGTCATTCCAAACGTTTTTTAAATTTTTTTATCAAATTTGATTCTCCGTTTCAACTTGCATTCAAATCTATAGTCATGTGGGGCAAGAATATCATTTTTGACAATTGGATCTACTGTGAAACTGCAGTAACGTGTTTCACTTTATGAATTGTTATAAAGCTCTATCTGGTTGTTCATGCTGTTAATTGACACCGGATTTTTCATGATCGCTGTATTTGGATGATGGGAAGCTGTGAAAATGCACGTTTTTGTGTGTATAGGGTTAGGGTCTTCTGTTAGTTGCTTGACGTAATATTTTTTTTATTATTAACTGAATTTTTTTTTTTTTTTTTTTTTTTTTTTGATAAACTGTTTCTCCCCCAACCCCCCCCCCCTTCCCGCCCCCATGCCAGGTTAGTGACCTTAGAGTATCCTGACAAAAGAACTTGATGGTCTGACCAAGCTGGAAGAGTTGAAGTAAGTACGTTAACCTACAGAGAGGATCGACTTTACCGAAAGAAAGAAGCCGATAATTACTGCAAATATTAAACTGGTTTAAGCTGCTGATTGTCAATAAAATCATGCCCCACAGGGGGTGGGGATAGCGTCCCCCCCCCCCCAACACACACACACTCTTTGGCAATTTGTGCAAATATGTTCTCTTAGTGCAATGAGGCTTCTTTTTGAAAAAAAAAATTTTTTTTTTTACATAGTTCACCCTAAACAAGGCAGGCAGCCACTGTAGACGTAAGGGGCTACTGAGGAAAAAAAGGGTGATGGTTTGGGGGGGGGGGGTCAACCTAATTTAGGAGCTGCACAGCGAGCATTAGTTTTAAATTTCTGCATGTCGGGAAAGCAGGGAGGGAGTTCCAGAGTCCAGCAGCACGAGGAAAGAAGCTTTTGGAGTAGAAAGCTCTTCGGCATCTGGGGACCTCCGCAGTGTATGGATGGGATTTGGCAGACTGTCGGGTTGGTCTAGTGGATCTATGTTGTGGGGGCACCAGAGTAGCCAGTTCATCGGAGCACAATCCATTGAAGTCTTTGTAAAAACAAGCACAAAGATGCTACATTGCGGCGATGGGATAGGGATTGGAGCTTGGTTGACAGTGAGGGACCTATTAGGTTGACGACTCTTTTTTTGGACCTTGTCAAGGAGGGAGAGACTAGTAGATGATGCACCAGCCCAGATGTGGCAAAAATTTAATCGTGTTGCTATGTCATCACTATACTTAACGACGCAGTGGGGGTGTAGCCTCTGCCGCCTCGAAAGATCCGGTTTGCTGGAGACTGGCGTCGGAAGTGCTTCTGCTGCCTATGTAGTTACTCATGGGCTGTTTAACGTTGCTACCCTCTGTCGGATAAACTCGCATCGGCTGAGCATGAAAATGAAGGATGCTGCATTTATAACAAATTCACTAACGGCCAGGATAGGATTTGGGTCTGTTCCCTTAAAAAAAAAAAAAAGCTCGAAGGAACTTTTTCTGGCTCACGAGTGGTTTGTTTGTCTTTGGTTATGAAATCTTGAATGGCCAGTCGTCTCGTGTGATTTTGTCCAAAATGGTCACCGTGCGCCGACTGCTATGGTTTAACTGGGATGAATTGGTGCCACAACTCCAAGAACAATGGAGAGGAAGAGTTTTCAACTGTTTCTGCATGTCAACCAGCAGATCACCTGTGTTGGGTTCATACCTGTCTACAATCACTCCGACAGTCTGGCACATTTTTGAATTGGTGACTGTTGTGTTCATACCTGTCTTGGCCTTTTGGCTAAGATCAAAGTGTAGTATCTGTTCCGGTGGATACTACACCCCATAGACCGGTATGGTCTTGGCCTTCGGGGCTTGATTTACGCCAGTCTATGGGTCGGTCCTGTGCAGTTCTAGGAGGTCCACCCTCCCAGGCTTTGTCTCTCCTCTTTTGGGAAGAGCAAGTTTATTGCTTATTGCCTGAGGCGCCCCTACCGGGGAATGCCGACGGGGCTGCCCAGGCAATTTTTAATGGCCAGAGTGCTCGCCTCTTGGGCGCTGGCTTTTCAAACCCCACTTTCCCGACCCGACCTTGGGTCACATCTTACTTGTGGGAGTAAGATAAAAACTGGCCTTGTGCCTAACTCCTGGAGAGGAGTAAATCAATACAATCACTCAGACAGTCTGGGACATTTTTGAATTGGTGACTATATTTCTGTCAGACTGAATGTATGGTTTTGTGCAGTTTTAGGAAGTCCAGCCTCCCAGGCTTTATTTTCTCCTTGAGAAAGGCTTAGTTTATTGATAATTGTCTGAGGCACCTCTACTAGAGAATGCCGACAGGGCTGTTCAGGTTTTTTGGGGTTTTTTTTTTCTCCTTTTGTGTGAGCCAGAATTTGCTGGCTTTTTTTAACCTCCACCTGACCATGTCACATCTTCCGCGATGGGTGGGAGGTAAATGCCTACTGTTCCTGCACGTGAGAGAAATCGTCACTTTCTTCTCTGCCGTTCCATTTTACAGTGTTCCGCAGCCTATTCCGTGCCCCTCCTCCCTTTTTTACTTGATGCCATTTCTAGGGTACATTGTCTTGCTGGACTAACTGACTTTGTATCTAACATAAATATTGTATCGTTTTAAGATGTGATATCGAAAAACAAAATATCCATACTTTTAACAACTTCAGTACGTATAGTTGTTAGTTAAGTATTAACTCGATAATTACCGATAAGTCCCTATCAAAAAAAAAGTCTTACTAAATTAATCTAATATATAAAGTAGAGACGATTTTTCCCCTGTACCTTCTCGGAGAATAGGAAAATAACCACATGCATCACGGGCTACTAAACTCACCTCTATATCACACTTATTCACTCGAGCGTGTTTTAGTAAATTTGTTATTTTTTTCAACATAACACTAAATATTAAATTTGGCCCACCATCCACGTCTCTCCGAAAAACCAACTCCATATAGGTGGTAGCAAAAACTTTTCTCCCTAACAAGTATGTACTGTCACTCTACTCATCGACACCGGGAACTAATAAGTACAGTTCAATTTTCACAAAACACCGGTTCTTATTTATTATTTGCCTGGTATTAATTTACTACATAATATAAAGCAATACGCAAAGACTTAATGACCGCTCCCGTTCACTCCGATGATTTTCCGTGAATATCAGATTACATTATTTCAAATTCTACCTATGACTTCTACATTTATATTCATTCCGGAATTAAGCGAATGAAATTAACAAACACAGTTCCTGCAACATTTATTGATTCAACATGGCGGCTACAATTCCTTGATTGAATCGACTTCCTATTTGATTCAATACTGGTAGACCCCGATACATTTACATTTTCAAAATCATACACCTTTAACACGGATATTATAGAAAACTTGCCCAAATCCAGTCATTTTCATCATCTACAAATGACCTAAACCGTGTCATTGCTGAATCTTAACATAACATGCATGCCCAATAATCAAGCTTAGCTTAATTCGCGTATTTTCACATCTATTTTTAACTCGAAACCGTGGCGCGGTGGTTAGGAAGGCAGGTTTCATGATCGCCAGTTTCAGCGTTCGATCCCATTCTACTCTACCACTTTTTTCGTTTTTTTTTTAAATCTATAACATTCACAAACACGGTAGAGGGGGGGGGATAAACAATAGGCCGTTTCTTTTTTTTATTCGACGTCATGCAATAGGTAGTACTTTCTCCCGTGCAACGCCGGGCGACTGGTTCGGCTAGTATTTAGTAATTTAGCTTCCCACATATTCACTTAAAGGCATGAACCCTAATATTTTCTTACCCCTTCTGCATATTTCTTTTTTTTTTTCTGTATTGAGCTAAAAAAAATTTTTTTTGACCAATCATATTAAAGTTGAGCTTGTGCCTTTTCTATTAGAAATTTTCTATTAGAAATATGGCGATATTAGAGCCTCGACCAGCTTTCTCTCCCTCTTTCCAGCGGTGTCTGCTCGGATATTGATTTCTTAAATCCTCCTTTACTTCTAGGGGCAACCTGAAACGTTAACTGCCGCCGGTTCGGGTTTTTCCCCCCGTCACCTTTCTCTGGCTGGTTGGCTACTCCTTTTATGACTAGAGTCTTGATTCGGATTCTCCTAATCATAAATACAAAAAGGGTAATTTGAATCGTTTTCTCTCCTTTCTACTAATGTCGTAACCGCATCTTTGTACCGCCGCGTTGGGTGTAGGGGTCAGCGTGTGACCCACAGTTTTTTGGTTTTTGCTTTTGAGATTAGAAAAAAAAAATTTTTTTTTTTTATTTAAATGAAAAAAAAAATTTTTTATTTTTTTTATTTAAATTAAAAAAAAAATTTTTTTATTTAAATTAAAAAATTTTTTTTTTTTTTATTTAAATTAAAAAATTTTTTTTTTTTATTTAAATTTAAAAAAAAATTTTTTTTTTTTTAATTTAAATTTAAAAAAAAATTTTTTTTTTTTATTTAAAATTCTGCTGTTCTTCTCCATTCTCTCCGTCGTCCGTCTTGCTGCGGCGATGTCTTCAATGGTTCAGGCATGCGACGCGTTTCCCAGAGGAGGATGTTGTTCACTTGGCTTCACAGACAAATCTAAGGTTAAAGAAGACTTCCAGAGGTGTTTCCGGCTAAGTGTGTGCAAGCACAGGGGGCCTACTTTGAAGCGGATCAGGGTCCCAACAGCCCCGGCATGTATTTGAAATATTTTTTCTAGCCTCAGGTCGGATACTTTTTAGACAGGCCTCGTATAAAAGTCCTCATTGCGTGAGGGAGAGGCAGAACTGAAAGCCGATATGCGCGGCTATGAATGGTGGCTTTTTTATTTGAGTTGATGACAGGTGTCGTCAACTTTAGAAATTAAAATAATTTTCTTTTTACGCTTCCAATAACATTATTTAACTGATTGCGTTTTATTCGAATATTGGTTTAAAAAAATGTTTATTGTGCTAAAAATATACTTTTGTATGAAATTCACGAAGTGTAACCAAGCAATCTTGCCGTAACCAAAAACAAAGATGTAAACTTTATTTAATTAAAAGAGAATATTCATTAACCTGAATTTCTCTTCTCGTCTTACAAATGAGCTAAAGATGCTCAAAACCAATTGATAACAAGCCGCGCATGTGGCGAGTGTAAAATGCAACAATAAATTTGGGCAATTTGGGGCATTTTTGACCCCCCCCCCCCCCCCCCCCCCCCCCCCCGGGGGTGAGAACCAGAATTTTTCTGAGGTCAAGGATGCTCATTTTATATCCAGAACAATTGCCTCTACATTTTGGCCAAGTTTCAGAAAAATTGAATGGATGGATCAAACGTTATGGGAGAAATGAGTCATTTTTTTGCCATTCTGGGGGCGCGAACCAGATTTTTTCCAAGGTCAGCGATACTTATTTTCTATTGGGAACAATTGCCTCCACATTTTGGCCAAGTTTCAGAAATTGAATGGATGTATGAAAAGTTATGGGGCAAAAAATGTCTTCTTTTTTTTTTTGCCATTTCCGGGCCTTTTGACCCCCTAGGGGGCTAACCAGATTTTGTTTTAAAAATCAGAGAATGTCACTTTCTAACCTGACCAAAGTTACAACTTCATGCAAAATTTCAGAAATTCAATGGATGGTTGCGGAGAAAAATCCGGACGGACGGACGGACATGCCTCAAAACATAAGTCCCTTGATTTTATAAATCGGGGGACCAATAATCTTGGTTCTTGTAATGATGTATGGAAGTGAAGCCTGGCCAGTGAGGGTTGAGGACATGCGTTGCATGGAGAGAAATGATATGAGAATGATACGATGGATGTGTAATGTGAGGAGTCTTAAGAACAGGATTAGATCTGATGACCTCAGAGGAAGATTAAATCTGGACAGTATGCGGAGATGTGTGCAGAAGAATAGACTTCGATGGTATGGTCACGTTGAAAGGATGGATGAGAGTTCTTGGGTTAGTAGATGTAGAACAGTTGAGGTAGGAGGGTCAGTTGGCAGTGGAAGGTCAGGGAAAACATTGAAGAAATGATAAGGATGAACTTGAGAGAAAGAGGAATATTTATAAATAAAGACCTGGCCAGAAATAGGTTAGTTTGGAAATCGATTTCTTAAAGCCGTCCAACACATGTCAGCATGTAAAACGGATGTTAAACTGAAGATGATGATGAAAGAATGGATGGGAGTGCTTGGGTTAGTTGCTGTAGAACAGTTGAAGTAGCAGGGTCAATCGGCAGGGGAAGGTCAAGGAAAACATGGAAGAAATGATAAGGATGAACTCTAGAAAGAGGGATAAATAAAGACCTGGCCAGAAATAGGTTCGTTTGGAAATCGATTTTTAAAAGCTGTCCAACAACTGTCAGCATTTAAAACGGACGTTAAACCGAATATGATGATGATGATGATGCAGCTTTTGAAATATACATAAAGTTCTGGTTCACTCGCTAACGATGAAAGTATTTAATAAAAAAAAAAAGATATCTTGTAGTTGTTGTAACTGTGTTCACCCTTGGCTGGTTGAGACGGCTTCTTAGCTGGTCCGCACCATATTCTGAGCCGTGCCAGCTGATGCACGGCGATCCTGAGCAAGATAGCACAAGATAGCTTACCAATCAGGATTTTACTGAGTTCGACATAAATATTTCTCGAGTTTGACTGGACACACCCGAAGAAAGTTTGAGGTTACATCGGCTGAAACGTTGTGAGAATAACATCCAAGATGAGAACAATAGTCCAAACGATACAAATTATTATTTAGTAATTTAACCATACTTGGACGATTTGGGTTAATATTGTGATTTTTAAATTTTTTTTTTTTTTTTTTATTTATTTATTTTTTTTTTTAATATATATTCTGATATTTAAATACTCAAATATAAGGCCCCTGTAATGTGCATATTTTCAAAATACTCATTTTTAAATCAAAAAAAAAAAAAAAAAAGTTCAAAAATTTTCCATATCCTGCCTAAGGCTGGTCACCTGTGAACCTGAGAGCTCTGTCAAGTTGCCCAGGTCTTCTGCTGTGCACTTGTATCACCCAGGCAGGGAGGTAAGGAGGATTACATGATGAATTCTGTCTGGGTAATGAGATGCATGTCTGAACCAATGATAACGTTGCCGCAACAAAACTGACCTCGGAGACTTCAGGTCGAGGTTTTGACGGAGAACAACAGTTTGGGCATGGTTGGCTTGCCGGCAACGCACAATGCAGCGGAGACAGGAGTCGAAAGACTTATAACTTCTGCCGTAGGTGTAATGGTGCATGGGAATTCTTTAAACCCCACAGATTGTTCTTTCTCGTTGACAATGTAAGTAGTTTTCTCATTGGGTAGTGACATCTCTCAGCAGTAATGAGAGTAGTAATAGTAGTTGTAGTAGAGATGCTCCCCTTGTGGCTGGAATAATAGAATCAGTTAAAAAGAACAACAAATAACTCTATTATTTGCTCTGGGATTTGGTTTACTTTTTACACAGCAAGTACATCAGATGAAATGCATTTTCCCCTTCTGATCCACGTGGGGTGGTGGTAGCCTCAAAACTAGCATCGGTTCACTTTGATGCCAAACTTTCAACGGGCAGAACTGATCTTGCTTCTTTTCTTCCCCTGACACAACTTCCGATACACGTCGGCCTAATCTCTAACTTAACCTTTTAATGGAAAATTCCATTTTCTTATGTGGAGTTTTCCATTTTTACACCTACACCTCAAATATCGTTAGAGTAGGTTTTCACTGTTCAATTTTCATTCTCGTTACTTTTCTCATTCAAACGTGTTCTGCCAACATTTTATGCTCTGATTTGTTGTCCTTTGAGACTTGATGCCGTGGACATTTACTTGTATGCGTTAGTGTTTTGGTCCCCCGATTTATAAAATCTGGAGACCTATGTTTTGAGGCATTTCCGTCTGTCCGTATTTTTCTCCGCAACCATCCATTGAATTTCTCTGAAATTTTGCATGAAGTTGTAACTTTCGTCAGGTTTTTTGCCCCCATAACTTTTCATCCATCCATTCAATTTCTCTGAAACTTGGCCAAAATATGGAGGCAATTGTTCCTAATAGAAAATAAGTATCGCTGACCTTGGAAAAAATCTGGTTCGCGCCCCCAGAGGTTCAAAGGAAGGGTCAAAAATGCCCTAAATTGCCCAAATATATTGCATTTTACACTCGCCACATCGAGTCACATACAGAGGGGGACAACGCACGCGCGGTTTGTTTATGTTGGATTTTGTGAAACCTAGAAGAAATAAAAAGCTAAAAATAGGTGCGCGGTGTCGTATTATGTAAATGTCCAGAAATTTTTATTCTGCTTAAAGCATATTTGAAACGATTACAAATACGCTGAACGAAATTAATAAAATAAAGTTGACAGATGTGGATAACAATTGCCTACAAAAGTTATTTGATACGTTAGCGGCATGTTTTTTGTTTTATTTATTTATTTATTTTTTTGCTGTTTTTGAATGTGTAGGAGTTAAAAGCCCAATGTAATCTCTAACATGGAACATTTGTTTTTAAGTTTTGTGGGTGAAAATGAACAGGATATGGACATTTTAAAAAAAATCTTTTGTTTGACTTAAGAATGAGTATTTAAAAAAAAAAAAAATGAGCACACTATAGAGGCCTTATATTTTAGTATTTAGATATTATCAGCATAAATATAAAAAAGAGATCAATATTAACCCAAATAGTCAAAATATGGTTAAATTAGTGACATTTTTTATTATTAGGGTTCAGATCCCTAAAATCTTCGATTTAAAAAAAAAAAAATAAATAAATAAATAAAATAAATAACTAAAATTTAAAAAAAAAATAAATAAATAAATAAATAAAATAAATAACTAAAATTTAAAAAAAAAATAAATAAATAAATAAATAAAATAAATAACTAAAATTTAAAAAAAAAATAAATAAATAAATAAAATAAATAACTAAAATTTAAAAAAAAATTTTTTAGATAAAAAATAAATAAATAAAAATTATGCTTCCAACATGTCTCCAACTTCCTGAGGCAATTGTTTTTAGTCAAAATACGACCAAATTAATGATTTGGGGCATAAGCCCAAATATGGTTGTTAGGTCCGAGACCTTTGTAAAAAAAAAAAAAAAATTTTTTTTTTTTTTTTTTTTTTAAATCATAAAAGCAATAAAAATTACACTTCCAACGGGTCCCTAACCCTCAGGTGATGATTATTTTTGTAAAGCTATGGATTTAATTCTCATATTTTGAAAAATCTTTTGTTTGACTTAAGAATGAGTATTTAAAAAAAAAAAATGAGCACACTATAGAGGCCTTATATTTTAGTATTTAGATATTATCAGCATAAATATAAAAAAGAGATCAATATTAACCCAAATAGTCAAAATATGGTTAAATTAGTGACATTTTTTATTATTAGGGTTCAGATCCCTAAAATCTTCGATTTAAAAAAAAAACTAAATAAATAAAATAAATAAATAACTAAAATTAAAAAAAAAATTTTTTTACATAAAAAAAAAAATAAATAAAAATTATGCTTCCAACATGTCTCCAACTTCCTGAGGCAGTTGTTTTTAGTCAAAATATGACCAAATTAATGATTTGGGGGCATATGCCCAAATATGGTTGTTAGGGCCGAGACCTTTGTAAAAAAAAAAAAAAAAAAAAAAAAAAAATTTTTTTTTTTTTTTTTTTTAAATCATAAAAGCAATAAAAATTACACTTCCAACGGGTCCCTAACCCTCAGGTGATGATTATTTTTGTAAAGCTATGGATTTAATTCTCATATTTTGAAAAATCTTTTGTTTGACTTAAGAATGAGTATTTAAAAAAAAAAAATGAGCACACTATAGAGGCCTTATATTTTAGTATTTAGATATTATCAGCATAAATATAAAAAAGAGATCAATATTAACCCAAATAGTCAAAATATGGTTAAATTAGTGACATTTTTTATTATTAGGGTTCAGATCCCTAAAATCTTCGATTTAAAAAAAAAACTAAATAAATAAAATAAATAAATAACTAAAATTAAAAAAAAAATTTTTTTACATAAAAAAAAAAATAAATAAAAATTATGCTTCCAACATGTCTCCAACTTCCTGAGGCAGTTGTTTTTAGTCAAAATATGACCAAATTAATGATTTGGGGGCATATGCCCAAATATGGTTGTTAGGGCCGAGACCTTTGTAAAAAAAAAAAAAAAAAAAAAAAAAAAAATTTTTTTTTTTTTTTTTTTTAAATCATAAAAGCAATTAAAATTACACTTCCAACGGGTCCCTAACCCTCAGGTGATGATTATTTTTGTAAAGCTATGGATTTAATTCTCATATTTGCTCATCTGTTCATAATATCTGCAGTTCTGTCATGAATCCAACAACATGTTTGATATTCATAGAATTCTTTCCTGATTTTAGCCTTTTTCTTTTTTTTTTTTTTCTCGTGGCACGTTGTTCGCAACTAGTTTCTGTTGCAATTGTCTGATCATATGTACTTGGCCTTTTATCGCAGTTGGTAAACTTCCAAGAACTTTCTTGCTGCCTACCGAGTCAATCTGCCAAAGACTTTTGGTGCTAATCTAAAATTCTTCAAGGTTTTGTATTGTCGTCTTTCAATCATGACTGGTAGTTTTAAGCACCGTGTCTCCTTCAAATTTGTGCTTTGTTAGGAGTAATCAGCGTAGCTATTGCCGTCCCAATTGGTTTCATGTACTGTGATTGGATTTCATAGGGCACCTGATGAACATGACGAGAGGCCGATGCAAAATTAAAATCAGCAGGAGCAACTAGCTCCGCGAAACGCGGTTTCTAATCTTTGTGTATTCAGAGAAATATTTACATTTTTTTAGTATAATTTTCTAATTCAGTTGAAGTAAGCATAAGATTTATAATCATTATGAATTGCTTTATTTTTATTGCCTTTGGTCACATTTCTGCTAGTATATATGACTAACAAACATATGGTATACTTCCCCCCCCCCACTCCCACCCAAAAGGAGAAGGTATTACCTGGAAGAATGGCCTCGAAACAGAACAGATACTGCACTACCCCCCCCCCAAAAAAAAACAAACAAAAACAAACAAAAGGTAATACCTGGAAGGGTGGTCTCATAACAACAGAACTTCTACTACCCCCCCCCCCTCCAACTTAAGCATTAAAAGATAGTAATAGTATAGTTCGGCTTCAGACACACCAAATCTCCAGTATTAATTGTAGTGGCCTCGTAAGATCACACAACAACAATATTAATTAAATCGATAAAACAAGACAATGATTTATGGTCCAAAGATATTTATTTAAATGAAACGTCAAGAGTAATTGTCTTGTGTGAGAGTTTGTGCTGGTGATGATGTCAGTTTGTGTATATGTGTGCATGAAGAGTGTGTCCAACTGTGTATAATGTATTAGGCAAGGTTTCTGTGTGCATTAAGTAGTAGTGACAGTATGTTGGCAGTGCTAGTTTGTTCGTATGAAATGCTACAAGTCGTTGTTCGCATGTGAAGTGAATGCTATAATTAGGTTGCTGTTGTGATTCAGAGATTCAAGGTGCTTCAATCATGGCGGCAAAATGAAGTTTGGTCTGACGTGGAAATAGATTGCTTTGTGGGCGTTCATTTGCTGAATTTGCTCGGGGCGTCTGAGTGCAGACTTTTATAGACGTTCGCATCAAACATTAGAAAAACATTTTTCTTTTATTTCCTACCTTGGTCGCTGCATGTTTTACTTGTATGCACTTCTGCGTGATCCTTCCCGACCGAGGGAACGCCCCCCTGCAAATAAGTTTTTTTGACACATCGAAAAGGACAGATGGAAGACGGTGGATATTTTTTCAACTTGATCTTTGTTCCAAATCACTGACTAGTGGGGGTGGGTAGAGAGAGAAAGCGCGATCAAAATCACTAATTATTTTTTGTCAGCCCTCTTTCATTTTACACGTCGACGTGCTGAGTGTTCCCAAATGGTCTGAACTTTTCTCTCTCACACTCTCTCTTTAAGCCATGTGATGTCATATCCTTTACTATTATACCCTCAGTCTAGCAATTTTCATCTCTGGTTCAAGTTTATCTCGACTGAGCTTTAATTTGCTATTCTCAACTAACTATTTTATATACTAGTGGGTCTGCTAACTTCATAAGGAGTTTGGTTTCCTTCTATCGTCTTTGCCCTAATAACTGTAAAAAAAAAAATTCCTGATTTCAGTAGGGTTTTGTTTGTTTTGTTTTTTGTAGTGTGCATTTCCACTATATTATCTGGTCATTTGAATATTCCCCCTCCCCCAAGAAAAAAATACCCATTTTACACCAGAGACCATTTTCATGCAACGCCTTTTTTCCACTTTTTTTTTTTCTTTTTTTTTTAAATTGTAATGATAAATTTTTATTTTAAAAGTTTTTATTACTAATGAGTAACCACTTTTGAAGGCTAAAAGCCACTTGAGGATAAGGGTTAATGAGATGGATAGATTGTTTGCTATATGATGAGAGGATTGAAAATTTGGAATGGAATGAATAAAATTTTGTAAAGATGTAGCAGCCAGCATGTTTAGTGGGTTGCATGTTTGCAATGCATGCGAATAACGGACTTGCTGCGAGTGAGAAATCGCCCAAGATATGGGAAATATCTCTGATTTGAAGCGGACCACCCAGAATTCGATTTTTCTGCTTGAAAAAAAAAAATAGTAATGGTTTTACAGATACAAGGTTCCCCCACTAGTTATAACCCACAGTTTTTTTTTCTAAAAATAATGACCCCCCCCCCCCCCCCATAACATTAGGTTTCATTGATTGGCAGCTGATTATCTCTAGGGGGTCATTTCTGGTGTGGTCCTAGAATATCTGTATATATTCCAGGGGCTTCGGTGGGTGGGTGGGTCCTTCTGGGCATCTTACAGTCCTTTGGGTGTGTGTGTGTCTCTCAGAGAGATGAGCTCTTAGATATTGGCCTTGTGTTTTGATTTGGTTGGGCTAAGACTTCTCATTTGCAAGTATATTGTTCAGTCGAGGAAAACGAGTATCAGTTGTAACCTCCAAAAAATAAACCTTTGGTATTTGTTTTAAACTGAGGTAGTCATTCTAGTTGGAATAACTTGGAAAAAAAAAAAAATTTTTTTTACGTCTAATTTTAAATATTACCATGCATTCGAGAATTATTTCACACGTGAAAATATTTTCGTAATTAATTTTTTTTTTTTTAATTTTACGTCTAATTTTAAATATTACCATGCATTCGAGAATCATTTCACACGTGAAAATATTTTTTTACGTCTAATTTTAAATATTACCATGCATTCCGAGAATCATTTCACACGTGAAAATATTTTCGTAATTAATTTTTTATTTTTTAGTTTTTTATTTATTTATTTATTTTTTTTTTTTCATGTCTAATTTTAAATATTACCATGCATCCGAGAATCATTTCACACGCTTCTGTGTGCCAAGTGGTGGAAAAGAAATAGAAATTGATATCAACAAATATGCCTAAATGATATAAATTTAAAAACGAGAGCTATATATGAAACAATGGGGGAGAAAATTATGACTTTTTGACCATGGCTACTCACATCGTAGATTTTTAAATGGCCAGAGTGCTCACTTCTCGGGCGCTGGCTTTTCAAACCCCACTTTCCCGACCCGACCTTGGGTCACATCTTACTTGTGGGAGTAGGATAAAAACTGGCCTTGTGCCTAACTCCTGGAGAGGAGTAAATCAATACTCACATCATAGATTGTTACACGAAAAGAAAAAAAATTTTTTTTTTTTTTTTTTTTTTTGTAAACAACGATAAATTTTTGCATGGAGTTGAACATGATGCAGGGCCGGCGGGACAGTTATAAAAGTGGAGGGCCCGGCCCACATTGCGCCCAGAATGCCAAATATGGGAATAAATTCAATATCTTGACTAAAAATGATCGTCCGATAGTAGTTGAGAGCTCGTTAGAAGCGGAATGGAATTCTCTTGGTGATAGAAAAAGGCTCATTGCAGTTAGACACATTTTCATTGAATATTATATTAAATAGGCATTTTGTCGGAATGTCATATTTGAAACAAAAAGCATTTAAGCGTCAAGTAATTCGTAATTGTATTTTTAGTATCGCCCGCACTGAGGATTGAACCTTCAACCTCCTGAAGACTGTCACTTTTTTTATTTATTTATTTTTTTAAACATAGTTTATCCCAAACAAAGGAAATTGCCACTGTAGACATAAGGGCTACTGAGAATTAAGGCGAACATTTTATTTATTGAAGAAAAATAAATGATGTTGCAAATGTGCAACAAATGGCATAAAATTTGATATTTGTATGAAATCACACTACAATATATGCATCGAAATAATCAGAACACACTCGAGGATCATAAAATAAATTTTATTTAACATTCTAATGACCGGATTTCAGAGTTTAGGCTCTTGAATTAGGCAGATGACGGTCGTCTGTGACATCGAAGATACGGATTACCTATTTAGCGGGTGTGCTGATGCAACATCATACAAATACCTACCCACACTTGCCAACAGGCTCGTTGCAGATGTGAAACAAGTTGCAGTTTGACACATTTTCGTTGAATATAATATTAAATAGGCATTTTGTTGGAATGTGGCATATTTAAAACAAAAAGCATTTAAGGGTTAACCTATTATTTGGGTCATTTATTTTTTTTTTTTTTGAAAAGTATTTCATATTTGTTTTGGAATTTTCTTTCAAACAGATTTGAGATCGTAGTTTAAGAAGATATGATTATATCGTAAGGGTGAATTGACATTTTGTGCAAGTCCCTACTTACTTCCCTCCCCACGCGGTCGGTTTTTAATGTAGGTAAAATCCAGCTCCGCAAAACGGGGCACTCAGGATTAGAACAAAAATAAAAATTCACCTCAGTCTAGAAGGATTTCTCCTCGACTGACCGAGGACAGAAAAGATGAAGTGTAGCTTCAGAAAAGATACTACACTTTGCTCCTGGCCAAGGAAGGTTGGTATTTACTTCCTTTTCACCGTGGCAAGATGCGACACAAGGTCGGAAGGTGGGGATTGAAAAGCTAGCACATAAGAGACGAATGCACGTGGTTTCATAAAAACAGCCTGAGCAGCCCCGTTAGCATTCTCCGGTAGGGGTGCCGCAAACGATCAGTAATAAATTAAAACCTTCGAAGGAGGTAAAGCCTGGGAGGGTGGACCTCCTAGAAATACATAGAACCCTACCTCAGCCCGACAGATGCAGGGTCACCGACTCGAAAATTGCATAGGTACCGTCAGACTGATTGTCTTTGACTGGTATGAACAACCTCAACACTGACTGCCAAGGTCAGTCTGAAGGTCGTTGTATTTTTGGGGGGTGAGATGGGTATCTTCAAAGTGAAGTCTTATCAGAACGACTCTTCGATGTGGCATTGTTAGGTATTGTATAGTTTGTTTGGGTAGCACCCCCCCCCCTTCCTTGTTCCCTGGTTTTCTTAAATTACATATTTATTCCCCCCCCCCTCGTCTCTTCTTCCCCCCCCCTCGTCTCTTCTCTCCCCCCCCCCTCGTCTCTTCTCTCCCCCCCCCCCCGTCTCTTCTCCCCCTCCTCTCGTCTCTTCTCCCCCCCCCCTCCTCCCATCTCTCTAGCTCTGACGTTGCCACCATTTACTGCTTACGGAAAATCTTTGCTCTCGGTCTTTTGGCTGGGATCAAAGTGTAGTTTCTGTTCCGATGGATGCTATACCCTTATAGACTGGTACCGTCTTGGCCTTCAGGCCTTGATTCCGTCAGTCTGAGGGGTTGTCCTGTGCAGTTCTAGGAGGTCCACTCTCCCAGGCTTTGCCTTCTCACCCTTTGAGAAGGAGGCTTAGTTTATTGCTAATCGTCTGAGGCGCCCCTACCGGGGAATGCCGACGGGGCTGCCCAGGCATTTTTTGTAGGCCAGAGCGCTCTTCTTTCTCTAGGGCGCTGGCTTTTCAAATCCCACTTTCCCGACCTTGTGTCACATCTTACCGCTGTGGAGGGAGGAAGATAAATACTTCCACAGCTTTAGGCAACTAGCATTCATTCTTTATGACGTCACAATTCTTTAGGCAACTCGCATTCGTCCTGTATGACGTCATCTATTTTTAAGTAACTATTTCTCTCTTGCTAATGATCCGAACAGCCTCTGTTTTAAATAGGGCTTCGTTAGATTTTATTTGGACGAGTGCACACAAAACATAAACTCATTTTCGAGGTAGGTGATTTTCCGTATTGTTCTTTTTTTGGGTTTTTTTTTTTTGTTTTTGTTTTTTATGGAAATCGCTCCAGACAAGGCATGAAGCCACTTGGTGTAAAGAGCTAACAAAAAGATTACTTCAAGGTTAAAAACTAGCCAACGATAACTGTTATATGCATAGATTCCGACCCAGAAAACAGCAATTCTTCCCCCTTTGTCAGAATCATCGCTCATGGAACCAAAAATGCACCAAACATTGATGTTGTTCTTTCCTTTCCCTTTACAAAACTCAATCATGTTCTGCAAAGCTAAAAATTAACACATTTTTCCTCTACGAAACAATCAAATCAAACACCATGAATAAATATTTGAAGATGTAAAGAACTTTAAGCATAACAACTTTTACCAAAATGACCGGATTCGGCATTAAATAACCTGAAAAGGGTTGATATGCCGTAAAACAAAACAACCAAACCGATCTTCAACTGCATGAAGGAAAAAAATGGTTTGACTTCGTTTTTCCAGCTGTTTACGTAAATCTCATTTGGCAAAACTCTGTTTCAGTTTGGTTCATATTCTGTAGAAGCACCAAAGATTTCTTAAGTTTTACTTGGATCAAATGTATCCCACGTTAAATGATAACACTGAATTTTTTATTTTAATTTAACTTTTTGCAACTGAAAAAAAAAAAATCTCAAAACTTTTGACTAAATAAAATTAAAAACTGTCTTTTATCCAAATATTGTAACCTTTGAATCTCTATTCAAAACATTGCATTGTTTATTTATAAATGAACTGAAAAAAAAAACTTCCTTAAATCTCAGTCTGGGGTGTCTATCAAATCGGATCTGCCCCCACCCAGCAAAGGTACTTGTAAATGGATTGGTATCTCAGGTCAGTTCTAAAAATGGTGGAAACCAGTTGACGATTTGAAACCAATTTTTTTTTTCTCCCCCAACTTTATTCTATTTGATGGGTTATTTTTATTTTTAATTAATTTATATTTTTTAAAATTAATTTATTTTTTTAAAATTAATTTATTTTTTTAAAATTAATTTATTTTTTTTAAATTAATTTATTTTTTTTAAATTAATTTTTTTTTTTTTTAAATTAATTTTTTTTTTTTTTTAAATTAATTTTTTTTTTTTTTTAAATTAATTTTTTTTTTTTTTTAAATTAATTTATTTTTTTAAAAATTTATTTTAATTTAAAAAAATTTTTTTTTTTTTAACTATAACCTAACCCTTTGCATTTTGTGTCATCTACCTTTATTTTTAAGCATTTAAGTCGTGAACTGTTTCGGCCATTTCTCAGACTGACTCTGGATTCTCCGTCAATACTTAGAACGGATTCCTTAGGTATTGAAATCCTCTAGATACCCATTCATTACAAATACCTTCACAAATTAAAATTGTTCTTAAGTTTTATTTTGGTGCTTATCCAGAATTCCCGAGACATGAGGGGGGGGGGACAAACTAAGAAATATTTGCATGATTTACGTAGCCGTGACGGAATGAATATATCGTATGCCAAAAATCAAGAAATTAAGCAAGTAGTTTTTATTTTATAAAAGAAAATCAAATTTTATCGATAAACAGGTAATGTTGATATATCAGCAGCATTTTCGGTTATATTCAAGGGAGCTAAGGGAGATAACACCCAAAATTCCAGACTTTATTTCTCTAGTTAGCTACAAAAGTTTGGATTATCTCCCTTGAATATGAACAATATGGTGCAGATATTTAAGCCTTATTCGTTCATCGATAAAATTTGATTTTCTTTTATAAAATAAAAACTACTTGATTAATTTACGTGATTTTTGGTATACAATATATTCTTTCCGTCACGGGTACGTAAATCATAGATATTTATCAGTTTGTTATTTTTTAATTTTTAAAAAAATTTTTTAATTTATTTTATTTTTTATTTTTCGGATGTCTATGTAATTCTGGATAAGCATCTTAATTTGTATACACAATGGCGTCCTCCATTTAAATCTGGTGAATAGCATCACAAAATGTCATTCATCAAATCGGACAGGTCAAGAGATGACCTGTGACTCAAAAGGTCACTGGTCATCTACTGGACGAACACTCTAGATCCAGAATTCTAGTGCACAATCCATAGTTTTAGTAGTATACTAGCTAAGGGGCGCCCCCCCCCTCTATTTGATGGATCAATCTGGATCTTGGTTGTCTCCGTGCACACTTGATGACATCATCATATATCTCTACAAAGCCACCATCCGCCCATGCATGGAGTATTGTTGCCACATCTGGGATGGTGCATCATCCACTAGTCTCTCCCTCTTAGACAAGGTCCAAAAAAGAGTCGCCAACCTAATAGGTCCCTCACTATCCATCAAGCTCCAGCCCCTGTCCCATCGCCGCAATGTTGCAACCTTGTGCTTGTTTTACAAATACTTCAATGGAATGTGCTCCGATAAACTTGCTGCTCTGCTGCCCCCCCCCCCCCCCGACCAACCCGACAATCAGCCAAATCCCATCCATTCATTGTGGAGGTCCCCAGATGCCAAAGAGCTTTTTACTCCAGAAGCTTCTTTCCTCTGGAACTCCCTCCCTGCTCCCTGTTTTCCCGACGGTACTGACATGCAGAAATTTAAAACTGATGTAAACAGACTTCTCGCTGCACAACTTCCAATTTAAGTGGGGATTTGGTATCTGTCTGAACTGGAACCTATACTCTGACTTTCATTAATAATGCTACATGGTGAGGGGTAGTGTAGTATCTGTTCTGTGGACATGATACCACTTTCAGAGACATTACCTCCTCCTTTTTTGGGGGGTGGGGGTGTTTGTTTATCATAAGGCCATCCTTTTAGACAAGCCCCCACCCCCACCCGTTGCATATTTTTTCTAGTATTTTTAAACTTTAAACAACTTTTTCCTGTTTCCATAGATATGGCCATTTGGTAGTAATAGCACGATTTTGGTTAAAAGAAAAAACAAAATTCTGTCCTTTTTTTTTTTGTTTTTTTTTGGTATTCAAGTTTAATCAGAATTTTTTTTTTTTTTTTTTTTTTTTTTAATTTTGGTAAAACCATCCATCTCTAGTTTATAATGAAATCTTGATTTAAAAAAAATTTAAAAATAAAAAAATTTAAAATTTTCAACTTTTGATAGTGAAATAGTCAGTTTTACTCTTTTATTTATTTCCCCCCCCCCCCAATTTTTTAAAGATTTGCCTTTTCTTCTTCTGAAAAATGGTTTTTGAACCTTTCTTTTTGCTTTCAGTGTTCCATGGGTTGTGCATGTTTTAAACCTGTAAAAAAGGTGCCCCTACACCTCTTTATCCAGTCTTTTTTCTTTCTCGTTGAATTTGAATAAGCCACTTATTTGTTGTTCTCGGCTTGAATTGAAAAAGTTTTGTTAATGTTCATTTTTGAATTCATAAAAAAAAAAAAATTTATTTGTTTAAATCTAAGGTGATCTTTGTTTCGGACACGTTGCGCAATGATTTCTGATACTCAAGGTGATATGTGTATTTTTACGTTTTGCATGAATTTCTGACTTTATACTAAAAAAAACCCTGAAAATGGGGTTGATATGCCACTAATTGCTGTATCTATTACGATCAGTATTGTTTTCGCGTTAACCCTGTAGAAATATTTGTTATTCTATTTTAGCAACACATGCACGCGTTTTAGTTTCTTCTCAACACGAAGACGACGTTGTTGGTGCTACAACATTGTTTACTTTATATCTGAAAATAAAAACGAACGAAATGACAACAAAAATCGAAATCAAATATATTTAAAAGATGGAAAGAAAGAGAAATGGTGACAATACAGAAAGAAAGGAAGAAAGAGTTAAAGAAACAAAAAATAAATGAATTAAACCTTTTAATTAGATTATGAATGGCATACTAAATGAAATACTAAAAGGTAACGGTCGCATAGCCTGGACGCGCACGAGTGTCGTTGCCGACATCGCACACTTCCCATGGCCGTAGCGGCGGTGATTTGTTAAGAATCACCGTGTCTAGGGCACAGCATATAGAAGGCGGAGCCCATCCCTTTCCTTCCGCTGCCTTGAACCTTCCCTGAGTTTTAGTCAGGTACCCATTTACTGCTGGGTGGACAGAGGGAGTTTTCAGACCCGAAAATTTGCATGCCGTGAGTGGGATCGAACCCGGGTCGTCCAGCCCAAAGACAAGTGCTATAACCACTCGTCCACAGGCCCTCCCTATACTAAATGAAATACTAAAATATATAATTAGTGAAAGTAAGAATGAATAAAATAATGGAATACTGAACCACGGTTGCCCATGTATGGCAGTTCTGAGCAAGATCGCCCAAAATGGTTAACCAATTGTGATTTCACCAAAGACCGACCACTTGTGGCCTTGAGATCTCAGTCAGGTCCTCCCTGGTGGTTGTTGCTCACATCCTCAGTTGCCCACCGGTATACTTGCCAGGTGGGGAGTGATTGACGCAAGAAAAGGTTTGTTTTGAATCTCTCGCATGCATGGAGAAAGTTATTTTTGTACTTTTGGATAGAAAAATGCATTCTCAGGTTGGCAAGTAATAATTCAGGGGTAGATAACTTTAATATGGTTCCGGAATATTCTACCCCTTCCCCCCCCCCTCCGCCAATGGTTAATATGCCATAAACCAAACCAACCTCTGTCCATCACATCGACTGAATTAGAATTGAACTTGTTTTACTTTTTGTTAATTTTCTTTTTTTTCTTTTTTATTTAAAGATTTTTTTATTTTTTTATTTAAAGATTTTTATTTTTTTTATTTAAAGATTTTTATTTTTTTATTTATAGATTTTTATTTTTTTATTTTATTTAAAGATTTTTATCTTTTTTTAAATTTTATTTAAAGATTTTTATTTATTTTTTTTTTATTTAAAGATTTTTATCTTTTTTTTTATTTTAAAGATTTTTATCTTTTTAATTTTATTTAAAGATTTTTATCTTTTTTTAAAATTTTATTTAAAGATTTTTATCTTTTTTTTAAATTTTATTTAAAGATTTTTATCTTTTTTTTTTTCCTCAAATTACACTGGGTTACAATTTTTAATACGATTTCTGTTGTGTTCGATTTTCAGTCTTATAAAGTTTAATATTTGGATTGTTCGAATTACTGTCATCTTGTTGGTTATTTTTTTAAGTGCGTCTTAAATTTTGGAATCTACAAAATTAACTGAACCATTTAATCCACGGGGGTAGATCGTTCTCGTTCAGTCAGCCATGACCGAATATGAGTGTTACGTTATTATTCAACCTTCAGAGGACTCACTTAGAACTGATTGTTAATCAACACCTTTATCCGTTCCACGATGATAATTAAGAATAATACATAAATGAATCAAGCATGCTACCCCCGTGGATTAAATAAAGGGTTCAGTTCGAAATTCCGTCCAGAAATATTCTCAAGTTTTAAAAGATACAACCGAAGAAGGCGTGAGGGTTAAATCGGTTGAAACGTTGTGAGAATAACCCAAATTATACAAATTATCAATCCTCATCTCAAAAATTCAGAAACATGAAAATAGTAGTCGGAATAATCCAAATTATCAATCCTCATCTCAAAAATTCAGAAACATGAAAATAGTAGTCCGAATAATCCAAATTATCAATTCTCATCGCAAAAATTCAGAAACTTTGCAAAGTTGTTTTTTCGTTTTTCTTCTTTTCCACTAAATTCTTTCGAAAAATCATAATTGTATTATTTATTTATGATTAATAGGACTCGTCAGCTGATTCAGTTATTCTTTTACTATCTATTTATTGTTAAGTATAAACATTGGATTGAAAAACAAATATATATATTATCGATTTTTATATGCTTGTACCGTTGTTTGTATGTTTTCGCCTCCCACATTTTAAAAATGAGATCGTCCGATCACTAAAGATGAAATACAAAAGTAATTGAGAAGTATTTGGTGTCGCTGGTTGTCAAAAATTGAGATTTACCCACTTTAAAATGAATTGTCCCAAAATCGAGTAAGACGTCATTAAAATATATATTTCTGTCGTCAATTTTTTAAAAAGTGACGTCCGTATTTTTTATTTTTTATTTAAAGGATATTTTTAGCTGACAAGTATATTTACGGTAAGGGACTATTTATTTATTTAAAAAATTAAAATTTTAAAATAAATAAAACAAAAAGTTTTTATCGTTTAACTAGTCTATACCTGCTCCTTGAGCGGTGTAGGTACAGTACCTGGGTATGTCAATCTCCATCTTTGCATAGCTTTTACTGCCAATAATAATATGTAAATAGCTTTAAATGAACATAGAAATTCATCGTAGTTACTTACTCTTTCTTTCTCATGCAAAACTAAACGTTATTTGCAGAAAGTTCAACAAAAAAGAAAACTAATTAGAGCTAACGTGTTCAGGATGTGACGTCATGGAGAGGAGAGGAAGTCTGGAGTGACACAGTGAAGAAAATAGTAAAAATGTTACTTTTTGGATGATCAGATCCTCCTCCCCCCCCCAGCTCTATCTCATCCCCCCCCCCCAACCCCAAGGAAGAAGCAGCTTATGTAATACGTACAATTCGTTCAACGTTTACGAAAATTGTGGGAAAAAAAAAATGCTTATCTGCATGAGATTACGTAACTCTGAGTGTATTTACGTATAGTTTTTATTTACAAAATCGTTAGAAATTGTTTTTACGCATGATTCACTTTGAATTCTAAATACCTTTTGTCCATTTTTTTTTTTTTTTTTTTTTTTTTTTTTTTTTCAGATTATTGAAAAAAAATAGGTCACTTCATTTAAATATTTCTGTTATGTTAATTTTTTTCAAATTTATATGATGCGTAACCAGTTAAAAATCCTTTAGACTTACGGGGGATTCAAACTTTGGTATTGACATTGTAAAAACTACTCCCTTAGTAATGTGTACTCTGCCTATTCCTTTCTCTGTCAGCCAATCACGTGTTTCTAATTGTGTACGGACACACTCCAAAAACACCATAATTTGTTACATATACCTACCCTCTTAGGGAGGTGTAATATCTCGCAAGTCGCAACCAAATAAAATATGTGGACATTCATAAATCTCCATCTTGTCTCCCACGTTCAACTACAGCAATCTTCCGTGACTGAAGCAGTCATTCCACAATTGTCTCCAGGTGTGAATTCTCGCTGGAATTAAAGTTGGACACAACAACACAAACAAAAGTAGAATTTATAGAAAGGACCCTTTATTCAGCTGTTGTCATTGCCTTCTCATTTGCTAGTGGTGTTGGTGGTGGGGAGGCGTTCTAGCTACGGATCTTTGGAGCCCTTGGCCCCTTAATTCATTACGTCGATGTTAAGCCATTCTCTACACGTGTTGCCTTCACAAACTTCCAAACAATTGCCTACCCCTTTTAGCCCCTATTGCTTCTAGCCATATGACGTCACATCCATTTTCAGTACATGACAGGGTCGACATGACATTGAATGCACTTGCTAACCCGATGACTCCCGTCCTTCGTGTACGGGTCAACGTTGGCCCGCGAATCTAAGATAAATACAAGATTATTACTTAATATTTAACAGATTTATTTATTCCAACAAATTTGTGGCTAATTTTTTTTGTGGGAAGACAGAAAATGGGAGGGCAGCAACTGTGGCGTTGGTTGCTGGAAGTATTTGCGAATTAAAGATTTCGACAACATTCTGCTTTTGTCATACAGGGGGGGGGGGATTGAATCTGATCATCGAAAAAGTAAAATTTTATGATTTCCTTCAGTGTGTCACTCCAGACTTCCTCCCCTGTCCATGACGTCACATCCTGAACACGTTAGCTCTAATTCTAATTTTGAAGTCCTAAAGGAAAAATTCCTTTTAAAAATGTTATTCACTTTAATCTATAACTTTGAGGAAAATTATTTTTTTTTTTTATTTTTATTTTTTTTTTTTTTTGACATTATTTTGCCCCTCCCCCTTCCTTCAAATATTGTTACAATTGAACATAAAGTCCTGGAAAAGCTATTAGCGTATATTTACATTTTTTATTTTACTTTATTTTTTTTATTATTCGCGAGAAGGGGGGGTTGTAATTATGACTTCAAAAAATTTGTTTAATTTTCATTTTTATTTAATTTTTATTTATTTATTTTTTTTTTAGACCATATACAAACTCTGTCAAATTCTCCTCGCTTCACACGGTTTCGCCTAATCTAACCGTTTAACCTCTCCAGACAGTCCTCTGCTCTTGGTTCTGGGCCGTCTCTAAAAGACAGCCAATATTTTACAAAAAAAAAGCAAATAACACTTAAAACGAGTTGACCTATCCAACATTTCAATATACGACCCGCCCCCCCCCCCCCCCCATCCTGAAAAAGGTGAATCTAAAAATCATCTCTACATCTTTTATACAGAAAATCCTCCCTCATCCCAATAATTCTAATTATTTGGATGTGGGGGGGGGGGGGGGGGGCTATACCAGATCTTTGGAAATCGTTGGCATAACTTTCGGACTATGTTCCATGTGTGTAAATAATCAACGAAGTTCCCATAAGTATAGGTCCTTACAATGTTATTTCTACATGGGGGATGAACAGGATCACAAGTAGAATAAGCCTGGGCCTGGTGTTGCCACACACACCAACAGAATCAGGACAAATGACAACAAACAAATATCAAAGCTGTGGGGCTCAGAAGAAAGGTGTGAATATCATGATCAGAGGGAGATCCTTTGATAGTCAACCTGGAAGACCCGGTCGGCATCCTTATTTCAGGTAACGAGATACCACAGGCCAAATACAGGTGATTAAATATGATCAGCACAAATGGAAGACCACGCAGATGAAGAAATGGACTACGAAAGAAATTAGATTAATAATGCAGTTCTATTACAAACGCAACTCGCATAGCGGCTCCTTGGCACATATAGAACATAATCCCAAGGTTATACCATCGATTTTCCAAACATCCTGTATTAATTTTTTTTTTTCTGTCATTCTGCTGTTTTTTTGTTTTTTTAAACAAATCAAATTTATTCATTTTTTTTT
Source organism: Sepiola atlantica (assembly GCA_963556195.1). NCBI lineage: Eukaryota > Metazoa > Mollusca > Cephalopoda > Sepiida > Sepiolidae > Sepiola > Sepiola atlantica. The sequence goes on from OY744553.1 coordinate 1,142,775, forward strand.
TTTTTTTTTTTTTTAAACAAATCAAATTTATTTTTTTTTTTTTTAAACAAATCAAATTTATTCATTTTTTTTTTTTTTTTTTTTAAACAAATCAAATTTATTCATTTTTTTTTGTTTTTTTTTAAACAAATCAAATTTATTAAATTTTTTTTTTTTTTTTTTTTTTTTTTTCCTTTAAGATATTTCCATAAAAACTAAAACCCACTCAAGTGGGATGGGGGAAATCAAATAACTCTTGATCAGATCATTCAATTGATTGAAAAACTGTATCTGCTGTTATTACCTGTAGAGATCATTTTGATCATTCCTTTCGATTTGTATGCAATTATTTCCTAAACGGTGTCTGGTATTCGATTGCATATCTGCCCTAGGTTTTCTCTTTCAACGTAACTCTCGCTTCCCTTATTTTGTCCTTTTGTCCTCACATTCCACGTGCGATGTTTCTGACAAAGGGGGAAGAATTGCTGTTTTCTGGGTCGGAATCTATCCATCTAGCACTTATCTCGGGATGTTCTTGACCTTAAAGCCGGCTCAACCCACCCCCGGGTGAACGCTGTTACAAGTAGCAGTGAGTTTTATTTTTAACAGAAACATAAAACCCACTTTAAGTGGGTTTGGTGGAGAGAACGATCGATTTATGGCCTTGGATTATTCAGGTGATTAGAAAGTATCGGTTGTTATCAGGACCGGCGGGACAGTTATAAAAGGGGGGGGGACGGTTAAACACATGCATATATACAGGGTGGGCCAAAATAAGGGTCCTATCTTTAAATTTGAATAACTTGAATTTGAATAACTTCCACAAAATAAAAGTTAAACTCACCAAACTTTATGTGTGTGTAGACTGACCCTTCCGAGATTTTTTGAAATAAACAAAACAAATTTTAGCCGAAAAACACTTCTTAAAACTTACAAAAACTAAAGTATTGTTTTTTACACTGTTTTGAGTTTTTTAAGCAAAAATAATGTTTTCTAAATGAGGGTATGTTCCTTAGGGCTAATACGGCTCATGCTTGCTTCGGAAGGGGTCCTTTACTTATTCTAAAAAAAAAATAAAAATAATCAATAAATAAAAAAGTTATGAATTTTTAAAAATAGGACCCTTATTTTTGCCCACCATGTATAACTTCATTATTGATGACCGTAAAAGGGGGGGGGGGCTTCTCCCCTCCCCGGTGCCGCCGTCCATGGTTATTACCTGTAGAGATTACTTCAATCATTCCTTTTGAATTGTATGAGTTATTTCCTTAACCTCATTGCCCCGTACACACATGAAATATTGGAAACTGGTAGTCCTGGCCTGGCTTCCCAACCGTATGAGCATTAAAATCAAAGCAAACATCTGACGTACTTGAAAAAGAAACAACCTAAAATGGCGATAACAACGTAAAAAAATGTTCATCTACGGAACTAAGATCGTACAGGGTGGGCAAAAATAAGGGTCCTATTTTAAAAAATTCATAACTTTTATATTTATTGATTTTTTTTTTTTTTTTTTTTTTTTTTTTTTTTTTTTAGAATAAGTAAAGGACCCCTTCCGAAGCAAGCATGAGCCGTATTAGCCCTAAGGAACGTACCCTCATTTAGAAAACATTATTTTTGCTTAAAAAACTCAAAACAGTGTAAAAAAAACAATACTTTAGTTTTTGTAAGTTTTAAGAAGTGTTTTTCGGCTAAAATTTGTTTTGTTTATTTCAAAAAATCTCGGAAGGGTCAGTCTACACACACATAAAGTTTGGTGAGTTTAACTTTTATTTTGTGGAAGTTATTCAAATTCAAGTTATTCAAATTTAAAGATAGGACCCTTATTTTGGCCCACCCTGTATAATACACGAAGCGAAAATGGGGCAACAATATGGAGTATGTTCGCAAACGGCGAATTATACAGACATAAACCGACAGTTGGAAAAGAAAACGTACTACTGCTACCTGAGCGAAACTTAAACATTGTATTTAGCAATTCGAAGCGGATGGACATATCTAACACACAAAGTAGAAGTTGAACCTTCTATAATGGAGATTGTACAAGAATACTCGCAAGAAATACCATCACGCCGAAAACCTCACCATGCGGTTCGGAAATGTGTTGACCTCTTAGACTACCTGCAAAGGGTAAATCGCGTCAAACTCCGATAGGAGTAACCAGATACAAATTAAAAAAAAATTAAAAAAAGTTCCGGAACTTATCAAATGACTTGTATAAATACATTATAACAATACTCGTCTCGGGACAGGTAAAATCACTTCTAACAGAAGAATTTGCACCACTTCTATGACCTCTTACAAAGATTAAAAATGAAGATATGATACTAAACCTTATGTCTAGAATCCTATTTTTGATCAAAATCCATTGCATGATTTTGATTCTAGAAAATGTCTAAAATTCAAGGCTTAAGATTAAGGGGTGTTAAGAAGGAATTGAAATTCAGGGAATCTTGCTTGTCTAATGTTTAAAAAAAAAATTTTAATTTAAAAATAAATGTTTAAAGTTTTTTTTTTTTTTACAAAATCTATTTTAATTGTAATAAAAAAAATTTTCATTTTTTTTATTTTTTATTTTTTTATTTTTTAACTTTTACAGATGGCCCAACTTCTTGCGCAACCCGGTTCCGGACAGTTACAGAGAATCCATTCTTCTCCATTTGGCCTTGTAAGTAACAATAGAATAACCAATTATTATTAGTCGGTACTTGTGTGGATGCTTATATAGGGTTGTCAAGATGCCAGAACTTAAATTACAATAAGGTACGAGTATAAAAAAGAACCTTCTTGATAGTATAAGAAACAGTATAATTTTAAATGACTTAGGTATTGAACACTTACCGAATTCAACGCATCCGCGATGTCTTGTTTGTCAAGAGGGAAAAAGAACATGCTCATTTTTTTTTTTTTTTTTTTTTCATGTCTTGATACCAACCTACTATTAATTTTCCAAAGTTACAATTTCATTCTCTCACCACTTCACTGTTAAAAGAAATTTAAAAAATACGATGACAGTGAGGCAGACGGAAAAATGTAGCAGCCGAAAGATTGGTGCAGTTAAGAGATAGTTTTTGGTAGTTTTATTAAAGAGTTTCGGATGTCTGAACGAGAGTTCCTCTTTGGTGTCAATGAGGTGAATTCATTAGAAAAGCCATCAATTCGCTTCCAATTTGGCGCTGGAAGAAGCTGCATGGTTGCCAACTCAAAACGTGGTTCAGAACAAAAGCGAACTACAGAACTGGTTTATCGCTCCACATACAATGTTCGCTAGTGGAACCAAGATAAGTTGTAACTTGTCTAATCACGTGCAATCAACCCTCGTGCTTGGTCGGCCTTCATTTGCGATGCAGTAAGTTCATTGGATGAATCCAACTCAGCTGACCAAGGGTGAATGCCTTCAAGAGTTCCTTCCGAATTTTAGCCAATCGTGAAGACCTTATTGTACTACAAAAGAATTTTTAATTTCCTTACAAAGGTATTGTAGCGAGGTTGAAAGTGAGAAACCGTCCGACTGATGACGATGAGCCAGCTGCGGTTCATCTGTCAAAGAGGCAGCAAGTAGCGAGCTGTGTTTGTGGTGACGGCATTGCAAGGAAACATTTCAGTTTATTTAATTTCCTTACAAAGGTATATTGAAAAATACTTGAGTATCGATGTAAGCATGTGCAATGCTACATGCTTAGTGGATTGCATAGTTGCAATGCATGCGGATGACAGGCTTGCTGTGGGAGAAATACTTAACTAAGAGATCCTCCAATAAATGGGAAATACATCTGGCTTGGGGTTTGACCACCCCGAATTTGATTTCTCAACTTGGAAAAGTAGCGAGCTGTGTTTGTGTGGTGACGGCATTGCAAGGAAACAGTGGCGATGCGTGAGCGCGAACTCGGCCCCATGATATTACGAGGCGTTTGTCAGATTATTCAAAATAGGCGCTGTTGACGGTCAAAAAGGGATAAAAGAAGTCGTTTATTTTGCTCAACGGTGTCGGTTTGGTTGTGAATGCTGCGCCATTCACGTGCGTGTTGGACTATTGTTGGTGAAAATAACAAAAAGAATAATTCGGCGTCCCGTTTGAACTCGGTGGTAGAGCATTCTTTCAACTCTGAGTTGTAAACTAAATACGTTTCATTTCAGTTTATTAACATTTCATTTAATTTCCTTACGAAGGTATATTGAAAAATACTTGAGTATTGATGTAAGCGTATGCAATGCTTAGTGGATTGCATAGTTGCAGTGCATGCAGATGACAGGCTTGCTGTGGGAGAAATACTTAACTAAGAGATCCTCCAATAAATGGGAAATACATCTGGCTTGAGGTTTGACCACCCCGAATTTGATTTCTCAACTTGGAAAAGTTATTGTCTCTCTAAACGTGTTCAGAAATCATTTTCAGTGTCAAGAAAGGAGAAACCAGCGATACAATTAAATAACTTTTCAGAACTTATCAAATTACTTTTTTGTAAATACATTGAATGGCATAAAATGATTTATCGGATCGATGTGCTGTTGAAGAAAAAAAAATCACAATCCGAGTTGCAAATTAAAATGTCTGCCATTTTATCCGTTTCAGTCTAAAACTGATTTCTAATTAAAAAAAAAATATTCTTCTCTCTGTGCTTCTAGCCCGGATCCGACACCGCCGGATTGGTTCAATCCCAGCAACTTCAAGCAGCATGTGCCCGTTCCCAACTGGAGCACATGGTTGCTCTGGACATCGATTCAGAGCCATGCCACTCCCGTATGACTGGAATTATCTGCACCATTGGTAAGTTATCCGATGTCTTTTTGGTTCAAGATAAATCTTCGGAAAGTTCACAATGCCAATGTGTCAACTTTTTTTTTTTTTTTGTTCTAATGAGTCCCCACTTATCAAGGCCAAAAGCCACTCGAGGATAAGGGTTAATGAGATGGATGGATTGTCAGTTGAATGATGAAGAATATTATGAGAGGATTTTTATACTAATGAGTCACCACTTCTCAAGGCTAAAAGCCACTCGAGGATAAGGGTTAATGAGATGGATGGATTGTCAGTTGAATGATGAAGAATATTGAGAGGATTTTTATACTGAGTCACCACTTCTCAAGGCCAAAAGCCACTCGAGGATAAGGGTTAATGAGATGGATGGATTGTCAGTTGAATGATGAAGAATATTATGGGAGTATTTTTTATACTAATGAGTCACCACTTATCAAGGCCAAAAGCCACTCGAGGATACGGATTAATGAGATGGATGGATTGTCAGTTGAATGATGAAGAATATTATGAGAGGATTGGAAATAATGATAAACTGAATGAACAAAATTTTGATTTAATTATGAAGATGGTTTATGACAAGTATTTGTTGACATTGGATTTTAAGACAGCCAAGATGTAGTCTTCAAGGAAGCAGTCCTCTGGTAATGTGTTACACAGATGTTTAGTTCTCAGAAAGAAACTGTTTATGGAAATTCTGTCTGACACAAGGATCGCCGAATCGAGGTCGCAAACAAATATTAGAAGCACTAATACCATAAAGAAATTCAATTCTTTTTCTGTAATTCTAACGATAAAACTAGTTTCTTTACTATCTGTTTATTGAATTCTATCGATAGTGATGGATGACATTTTTCTGCCTAAAGAACAAGAGCAGATATTTTTAAGACGCGCCCATTCAATCAGTATTGGCAAAAGAGGTTATATACCTCATAGACCTGTACTTCAGAGGTCCCAAACAGTAATAGAAGTATTAATGATTTACGGAAATTAATGCCAAGTACAAGTTACGCATTTATTACAGTCGACAAAACGTTTAAAAAAAAAACAACAAAAAACGCAAACCTAACATTATTCCATGAAAAATGCCAGTATACTGAAATCATATGCTCTTAATAGGGTTAAGATGAAAATTCATATACACTAAATGTACAAAAGCAAGGAAATTCCCAAATTTTTACACTTTTATTGTCATTAAGAGTATGACTACATATCAACCAAACCATTTCATTATCACATCGCTACAGTATAAATCTCTATGCATGAGTGGATGAAGTGGGTGAGGTGCACTGAAGAAAAATTCCTACCAGTAAAATACATAGCCCTGTTGGGCTCGCATACCCTTAATGACAATAAAAGTGTAAAAATTTGGGAATTTCCTTGCTTTTGTACATTTAGTGTATATGAATTTTCATCTTAACCCTATTAAGGGCATATGATTTCAGTATACTGGCATTTTTCATGGAATATCACTACTTTTGTAAAGGCTATGCCTCAATACAATGCCTTCTCATAACTGATATAGTTGGTAGTTTGACTAATCAAGGTATATGGTAAACTGAAATTAAAATGCCATCAACTAGACACTAGAACCACTATCTTTGCCAAAAATCAGCTGAATCCATCAAATAGTTGAGATACAGGGTGGCACGTACGTACATGATTTCATGATTGACCCTTCTGGATCTCTGGGTTGCCTTGACTAATGATGCTGAAATTCTACACACTTATAGAACCTATCAAATAAAAATTTTGTGCAAAGTTTGAACTAATTTGGTTTATTGGTTTTTGAGTTATGATTGATCAAAGAAATGAGATTTCCAGCATAGGCCATTCGTGAGGTCTATTAAGGGATAGAGCGCTCTCGCGCCTCCCTTTATTAAACGGGTTTTTACTCACGAGTAGTGGCCATTCTTTACCTTTTAGGTAAAATTATAGATATCTGAATGACACCTATTCCTTCATTCTGTTGGACGTTAAGTCTGATACGTTGGATGTTACTAACTCCTGATTATTCTCTAACCCTTTTAGGGTTAACAAATAACTTACCAGCGTCATGTCATGTGACCAGTGTATTCGACGATTTGTTTCCCTACAATTTTTTTTGTTTAAACTGCTTGTAACTTAAAAATACTTTTTTTTTTTTTTTTTTTTAATTTTTTTTAATGCATTCGATTTTACTTTATTTATTTTTTATCTATTTATTTATTTATTTATTTTAACAAATTCTGGAGCTTGCCAATCAGTCCAAATCACAATAGATCAGGGGCAGGCAATATTTTCAGAGTGAGGGCCAGATGAGACTTTTGGAAGGAGATCGTGGGCCGGAGTGAAAAACGAAATCTCAGAATTACTATATTTTGTTTACATAAATAAATTGTACAAAAATTGCATTAAACACTCTACAAATCTAATTTTTTTTTTCTCAAGAGACTTCTGTATGTAATGTTATAAAAGACGCCGACGAAGAGCCATTTTGGAATCATAAAAAATAATGACGGGGAAGTAGCAAGTTGATCCAGCATTCGTTTTGACACACTTCACATAGGTTCGCAGATTCATGCCCTTTCCTCGTCTCTCGTTTCCTCTTTGCCTTTCTCTTTCTCTTTTTCTATTTTTATCTCGGGCCAAGGATTTGAAATTAATAGTTAAAGAAAAATGAAATATACATGCATCATCGCTCGCTGCTATTCATACATTTTTATCCCACTGTAAATCTTAATTGAAACCTGCTTTTACGTCTGTCACAAAATTATATTAGTTTTACTGGGAGGTTCGCGGGCCGGATTGCAAGAATAAAGCATAGCATGGTGGCGAGCAGGACGCTAAACCTTGGCGGGCCACATCCGGCCCCCGCGGGCTGATGGTTGCCCACCCTTGCAATAGATACTCATCTGTCTAATATTAACTTCCTCTGTAAACCTAGACTCTCACTTCAATGTTAACCTTTTTTTTTTATCAGCTCACATTTCTAAACCAATCTGTCATTGTAATAGGTATTACGACTTATTATAATTAGTACTATTATTATAATTAGTACTATTATTATAATTAGTACTATTATTACTTTCTGTAATTCTCCTGAGTTAATCTCGTAACATACACAAGCTTTACTGTAAACCAAACGAAAATATTAACATTGAATGATGCAATCCACTATTTAAAAATCCTAGATATTTTTAATCAGGCTGCCTCTTACTTCAACTGATCTCTCCGTGAAAGTGTATTCTAAGAAATAAAAATAATGGATTTGGTAGACGTTGTCTTAAACAAATATTCAACATTTCTCTGCTATACAAATACTCTGACTGAATTTGCTTGTTTCTTTTCTTCTTGTAGGTCCGGCCTGTAAGGAAATTCCCATCCTGAAGAAAATGATTATCGAAGGAATGGATGTGGCACGATTGAACTTTTCTCATGGCTCATACGAAGTAAACCTGGCTTCTTTTTTTCTTTGTTATCTTTAAACTAGTTTTCATCACTGCTAGAAAATTTGGCAAGTTCAATTGAAAACTATTAAACAAATTAAAAGTTGGCATGTTCAATTGAAAACTAAAGAAATTTAAAGTTGGAAAGTTCAATTGAAACTATTCAAAAAAAAAATACACCCACTGAAAAAAGATGTTTTAGTTTTTAAATCGAAAATATATTTATATAATATATATATATGATTTTTTAATCCATGTAATTTGGGTTTAAATACACTTAATTCGGCGATTTGTGACTTTCATACTTTGGTTTTCACTCACTTGTCATATACGGATGGCCAGAAATGATAAAAAAAAAAAACTTCTCCACAGATCCAGATGACTCTACAATTCATACAAATGGTGTGGAAGGTTGCTAGAATCTGTCCAGGTCTAAATTTAGGCCCATCCATAGGAATAGCATGGGAAATTTCCAGAATCACCTGCAGGAATTTCTCTGGTGGCGGCGTGTAAAAACTTAATTTTTTCGGCAATATTTTGTATTGGATACGGAAATTTTATGAAGTTGAAAACTTAAAATAAACTTTAAAATTTAATACAAAAAAAAAAAAAACAATTTGTGAAACTTTACAATTTTAAACAAAAATAAACCATTTGTGAAAACATTAAAAAAAAAATAATATCTGTATTAAGAATTTTAAACCAAAAACAAACAAAAAAGTGTTCAAAACAATAAAATAAAATTTTTTTTTTTAATTATTAAAAAATAGATCCGGTATTCTGTCAATTATTTGTTTATCACGAAATAAAAGTAATCCATTCGTTGGACAAGTCTTAAATTGGTATTAATTGTGGAGAAAGTTTTTTTTTTATTATTTCTGGTCATCCGTATATGAAAAACGAAAGTATGAACGTCACAAATCATCCTTAATTCAAATGTAGAATATTTTTTGTTCATGTCAAATATTGATTTAGCTTCTAATATATAAATTATGTATATATATTTATTATGTAACAGTGTAAATGTAGATTTTATGAGGTTTAAAACTTAAAATAAACTTTAAAATTTAAGACAAAAAAAAAGACAATCTGTGAAACTTTCAAATTTAAAACAAAAAAACAATTTGAGAAAACAAAAAAAAAACAATGTTATTTGTCTGTATTAAGAATTTTAAACCAAAAACAAAAAAAAGTGTTCAAAACAATAAAATAAAAAAAAACAAAAAACAAATAATTAACAGAATACCGGATCTATTTTTTTAATAATTTATTTATTACGAAATAAAAGTAATACATTCGTTGGACAAGTCTGAAATTGGTATTAATTGTGGAGAAGGTTTTTTTTATCATTTCTGGCCATCCGTATATGAGAAACGGCATCATTTGCTGCTGAGTAAAAACGGAAGTATGAAAGTCACAAATCGCCGTGAATTCAAATGTAGAATATTTTTTATTCATGTCAAATATTAATTTAACTCCTAATATACAAATTATGTATATATTTATTATGTGTGTGTATATATATATATATAAAGTGGTGCACTAAAAGCGAACTTTTAGGAAAAGTAAAACCTATTGTGAAGAGTATACAGCTCAATATCCAGGATAGAGCAGGTAGATATGAAGAAGAATGGAAAGGAATTAGAGAAGCAAAAGCCAAATCATAATTCAATTCAATTGCTCAGAGCAAGGTATATTCCGCAAAAAAGGCAATGTATTCAAGTTAAATTTTCCTTAAGCCAGGCTTTTCAAAGATCAAAATCTTATCATCAGAGGAAGTCGCTGGGATAGATAAGTTGGCAAAGGCCAAGATTTAAAATTTGAAAAAATAAAATAAAAGTTGTAGGGAAAGAAACACAGGGCAAAATTCTGCCTGAATGCAAGCAAATGTCCGATTGCTAAAAAGTCCGGTGTCGAAAAGTCCAGCGGAGAGAATGAGATGTAGATAGGTAGGTCGTTAAAAGGCAGAATTTTGCCCCGTGTTTCTTCCCCTACAACTTTTATTTTATTTTTTCAAATTTTAAATCTTGGCCTTTGCCAACTTATCTATCCCAGCGACTTCCTCTGATGATAAGATTTTGATCTTTGAAAAGCCTGGCTTAAGGAAAATTTAACTTGAATAAATTGCCTTTTTTGCGGAATATACTTTGCTCTGAGCAATTGAATTGAATTGAATTATGATTTGGCTTTTGCTTCTCTAATTCCTTTCCATTCTTCTTCATTATATATATATATATATATGTAACAGTGAATGAAAATTTAAAGATAAATATTGTATCTTTAAATAATGATCTATTGTGATAATGGAAAGCTCAATATACTGAATAGAGCAATAAATCTAAAAAATAAATGATGCAAAAGTTATAAATTTTATTGATCATCAATAGTTCAAAAACAAGGAAACATTTTATTAATATTTAATCCATGGATTTTCAAAGATAAATTCTTCTCATCAGAGGATAAAGACCGGTAATGTATGTATTATCTGTAACATAGAAGCTATGAAAATATATACATATAGATAAAGACTTTTTTGGCTAAAAGGATCCTAATTAGGGCAATCAAACACAATAAATGTTAAATAAAAAAGGAAGACCGGCAAAATAACGACCCTCTCGTTATTTTGCCGGTCCCAGCAGAATAACGAGGGTTTGTTATTCTGCCGGCTTATGTTTTTTTAACGTAACTGTTATCGTCTTGTGAAAGAAAGAGTAATAAAATAAATAAGAACAAATATTTAATAACAATTTATTTTCATCGTCATCATCAAGTTGTTATTCTGTCGGTTATTTTAATCTTTTGAATATAAAAGAAATATCTGCTTTCAATACAAAAAACATTAAAAGTAAAAATTAATTAAATGAACGAAAATATTACAATTAGATTCTTTAGTCGGATTTAGAAGTAATTTGCGTCAGATAAAAAATGTTTTAGTTATTTAAGAAAAAAAAATAGTTTTCATTCGTTTTTATAAAGTTTTAAATTATTTAAAAAAATCACTTTTGACCATTCATCTTATAAAATGTTACATTATTAAATTATTTATCCAATTTAAAAAAATATTTCTTTTTTATTGGAAAAATGTTGAAATAAAATTATCTTTTTTATATCGAGTAGATAGAAACAAAAACATAGGTATTAAAGATTTGTTTATTTTTTCAGTTTTATTATCTTCATTTAATTTCTTTTTTATTGGAAAAATGGTGAAATAAAACTTTAAAATGTTGACTCGTGAAATCTTCACTGTAACAGTATGGTTAACTAAACATGAGCCAGCAAAATAACGACCCCCTCGTTATTCTGCCGGGACCGGCAAAATAACGAGGGGGTTGTTATTCTGCCGGTCCCGGGAAAATAGCCTATTTGAATAAAAAAAAAATTAAAAAATGGAAATATAGAAATATTCAACATACTCAAATGTTTAAATGCATAAAGTCCGGGTATTCCGAACCATAGCACTCCGATAGATCCATGCAATCTGAATGTGTAGAGATCCGTGGAAAAACAAAATATCCAGTCCGGAGAATCCAAAATGCAAGTTAATATGTCCAAATTTGAGTAATAATATTCATTGCTAATTCCTGCTTCCAGGCAGAGCAGTGAAAAAATGTAAACATAAAGAGTTCAAAAGTGGGTGTCAATAGTACAAACTGCAAAGCATAAATTTTTTTTTAGTTTTTTTTTTTTTTTATCCTTTTTTACTTATTAAATTTTATTGTGACGGGAGCGTACATATAGGAATATATATTAATGTATATACAAATGAATACACTTTGCTCTTTATTATAGAATATATTTTTCTTTTTTCCCCATTTTCTGTTATTTTTGTCTTTCTACTGAAAATAAAATCTGAATTGTTTTCCATTTCCCTTTGCAGTATCATGGTGAGACGATCAAGAACGTTAGGGCGGCAGTAGAGCAGTTTGATAAGCCCAAGATTGTCGCAATTGCGCTCGACACAAAAGGGCCGGAAATCAGGACGGGACTTCTGAAAGGGGTAAGTCATATTGCTAGATCCTTACGCACTAATATATATATAGATATTAAAAGTTATTATTAAGTAAATTTTTTGGTGCTTGTTCAGTGCTTCGGCCATACGGAAAAATTATTTATTTATGAAAACAATATAATGTACTTACTCAGTGTTATTTTATTGTTCAATGTTGAAAAAAGTAGGAAAAATTATCCGCTAGAACTTTAATTACAAGTATTTTCCCATTTTACGTATTATAGCAATCGCTTCGATGAGTATGCCTCCATCTTGTTTCGTTGGACACAATTCAAGGGCAGATAATAACGCGAAGGGCAGATAATCACTTAATTTTTAATAGAAATACTAACCCTAAAACCTAAACCCTAACCGTTTTCTTGTTTTTTGTTTTTGAAAAAATGCGGATTATCTGCCCTTGCAAGTTATCTGCCCTTGATTTGTGTCGAACGAAACAAGATGGAGGTATACTCATCGAAGCGATACGTAAAATGGGAAAATACTTGTAATTAAAGTTCTAGCAGATAATTTTTCCTACTTTTTTCAACATTAAGTACATCATATTGTTTTCATAAATAAATAATTTTTCCTACTTTTTTCAACATTGAGTAAGTACATCATATTGTTTTCATAAATAAATAATTTTTCCTACTTTTTTCAACATTGAGTAAGTACATCATATTGTTTTCATAAATAAATAATTGTTCCTACTTTTTTCAACATTGAGTAAGTACATTAGGGACCTCCAATTGGTTGTGAACTATTTATCCCCCCCTATATATAACACGATGTAACTTTAATTTAGATTAAGATTATCAACAAAACTTTTTTACCATTCAAAAGAGGATACATTAAATAAACTGCTGATGATTTTTTAGAATTTTTTCCAGCATACGAAACTCATGAAAATGTGAAGTTAAAATGTTGTGTACTTTTTTTTACGTGATAAACTAACGTTCTTATGTATAAGCATTTATGTGCGCTGTGATAGGCACATTTTTAATAAATCTCGCATAAATCAAGTTATGGCCAGATCTTCACGAAATTTTCAATACTTATTCATTATAGGACTAATTTATCTTTAAAATGCTGTTTTCCTAAAATATATTAGGGAAAATATTTTTTTTACGTGATTCCCCCCCCCCCTGTTTCATTTTATGAAATATTGAACGAAATATATTGTCATCCGGCGATTTTTTTGTCTTATATAAAACTAAACTCTTTTAAAAAACACATTGGATTAATTTTATTAAATTTTACGTAAACTGTTTTAGTAAACTGGTCCGTGAATGCACAAATAAAAAGTGGAAATAAAAGCAATATTATTATGTTTTGAATTTTTTTTTACCTTTTCTCAATAAAATATACTGTGATTTATTGAAATGCAAAAAAAAAAAAAGTTTTACGAAATAATTTTTATTTTCAGAGACATTTATTCATTTGATCGTATTGATCGAGTTTATCGGTTTTAAACATCATTTTTGAACATATTCGTGTTCGAAATTTTTCAAAATATTTTAATATAATATAGCCCGAAGTATTATGAATCGTAAAAGACAAAAGTTGTGGCGGATGTCATATTATGTACTTGGAAAAAACTACTTTATTTGCTAGAAGTAAGAAAAATTTTTTGCACTAACTGATTTTGCCGCAACTATGGAACGCAATACTAGCCATAATTAACACGTCAATTTTTAAAGTGAAATTGTCCCACGCGCATGCGCATACATTTTTAGAGTAAAATTGGTGCACGCCGCACGCTAATTTGTAAACACTATATATATTAATATTTATATATATATTTATATATATATATATATATATATTAATATATTAAGTTTCGGAATCGCGGCACTTCCACATTCAGTAAAACAGCGCCAAAGTGAATATGTAAGTTATTCAGGCAATTCTGTTTTTTTTTCAGTAAAAAAAAAGTAATAATCTGTCTCAAGGAAGAAAAAAATGGTTAAAACAAACCGTTAATTTTGTTTACACCATAGTAGTAAAGTAATTTGTTTCACTTCTGTTCATCCGTACATAGATAATATCTTGCCATGTCTCACGCGATGTTTAGTAAACACTACCCCGTGTGTCGTAAAACAAGAAAATTTCGTAGTTTCATCGGACAATGAAGAAGGGTTTTTTTCAGAATTTGATAATGTAACCTTTAACTAAACTATTTTACTTTAAAACAAGTATAACTTTATTTGAGAGAGTTTTTTTTGCAATCGGTAAAGCAAAACGAATGTATGACTTCTTAACGTACACATGAAATAGTGACGTCACCGTTCTTCACATGCAATTGGAGGTCCCTAAAGTACATCATATTGTTTTCATAAATAAATAATTGTTCCTACTTTTTTCAACATTAAGTACATCATATTGTTTTCATAAATAAATAATTGTTCCTACTTTTTTCAACATTAAGTACATCATATTGTTTTCATAAATAAATAATTGTTCCTACTTTTTTCAACATTAAGTACATCATATTGTTTTCATAAATAAATAATTGTTCCTACTTTTTTCAACATTGAGTAAGTACATCATATTGTTTTCATAAATAAATAATTTTTCCTACTTTTTTCAACATTGAGTAAGTACATCATATTGTTTTCATAAATAAATAATTTTTCCTACTTTTTTCAACATTGAGTAAGTACATCATATTGTTTTCATAAATAAATAATTGTTCCTACTTTTTTCAACATTAAGTACATCATATTGTTTTCATAAATAAATAATTGTTCCTACTTTTTTCAACATTAAGTACATCATATTGTTTTCATAAATAAATAATTGTTCCTACTTTTTTCAACATTGAGTAAGTACATCATATTGTTTTCATAAATAAATAATTTTTCCTACTTTTTTCAACATTGAGTAAGTACATCATATTGTTTTCATAAATAAATAATTTTTCCTACTTTTTTCAACATTGAGTAAGTACATCATATTGTTTTCATAAATAAATAATTTTTCCGTATGCCCGAAGCACTGAACAAGCACCAATTTTTTTTTTTCTAATTTTATTTATTCGGTCTTTTGAATATTTCTTACTGTCTAAATATTAATTTTTCTTTCTCTTTATTCTCCCCCCCACCCACAGGGTGCTTCAGCTGAAATTTCTCTGAAAGCCGGCGCCACCATAAAAATAACTACTGACGATGCCTTCCTGGAACAATGCGATGAGAACACTCTCTATGTTGATTACAAGAACATCACCCAAGTGATGAAAGTCGGGGCCAGAATGTTTATTGATGATGGCCTTATTTCGGTGGTTGTGAAAGAAATGGGTCAGTTAAATTTTTACACCCACTATAATACCCCCCCCCCCCCTCAGCCGCCCCCTGTTTACGATTACACCACTCTATAGAAAGACTTGCTTTAGTTGGGTTTTATAGGAATTTAAAAAATTTGTTTAAATTTGACTTATTTTTTTTAGGGATTGTTTTCAATTTAAAATAGAATTTAAACATTCTTATTCTGAAATTACTGAAGAAATACTTGTAGCATGTTAGTTTTGGGGGGGGGGGGTGCAGCAGCTAGCTGTTAAATTTAATATAAATTCTCATGGACTTTTAGCAATAATACCGTTACCACCCCCCCCCCCCTCGCTCCAATGTTTCCATAAATTTCCTTCCAAATTAAGAGGACTAATTTTAGGTAACTTGGTTCACGTTAAAATTCTGCCTTTGAGAATCGATTTACATTAATTTTAAACCCCCTCCTAAAAATTAAAGAAAATATGTAAGTACCTTCTGACAAGTTTGAAATTGAAAATAGTTTAAATAAATATATACAAGAAAAAATGTTTCTATATGAAATGGATTCTGGTGTAATAGTAAAAAAAAACAACAAAAAAAAACAGTTTTAATTTTTCCTTTTGTCTGATTTCCCCTCCTCTTTTTAAAAATTTTTATTTCTCTTTTTTAAAAATTTTTATTTCTCTTTTTTAAAAATTTTTATTTCTCTTTTTTAAAAAAATTTTATTTTCCTCTTTTTTTTTTTTTAAATTTTATTTTCCTCTTTTTTTTTTAAATTTTATTTTCCTCTTTTTTTTTTTAAATTTTATTTTCCTCTTTTTTTTTTTTAAATTTTATTTTCCTCTTTTTTTTAAAATTTTATTTTCCTCTTTTTTTTAAAATTTTATTTTCCTCTTTTTTTAAAATTTTATTTTCCTCTTCTTTTAAAAATTTTATTTTCCTCTTTTTTTTTTTTAAATTTTATTTTCCTCTTTTTTTTAAAATTTTATTTTCCTCTTTTTTTTTAAATTTTATTTTCCTCTTTTTTTTTAAATTTTATTTTCCTCTTTTTTTTAAAATTTTATTTTCCTCTTTTTTTTTTTTTTCTTCCCCCCCTCCGTTTTACTATTTCCCCTTTATCTCTTTTCTTCTTTTCCTTTTTCTTTGGCATAAAACAGATGAACCAAACTGCAGTTTCCAATTTTCTAACTTTTTTTTTTTTTTTTTTTTTTTCTCAGGTTCGAATCATCTGATATGTGAGATTGAAAATGGCGGGGATCTTGGTAGTAAGAAAGGTTGCAACTTACCCGGCATCCCTGTGGACTTACCTGCAGTTTCCGAAAAAGACAAGAAAGATTTATTGTTTGGCGTAGAGCATGGGGTCAGTCAGTTGGCCAGCTGCTGCGGCTTATTTTTGACTCTTTCTAGTCCCCACCACTTCCTTCAACATCTGCATGGTCTAGGTTATCAAATTGTACCCCCACACACACACACACACGCACAAAATTTTTTTTCTTTAATAAATTAGTTAGCTTTTCTTTCTCTTTTTTTTCTTTTCTTTTTTTTTTTTTTTCTTTTTTTTTCTTTGCATGTTATATTTTTTTCTTTGTTTTGCATGTTATTTTTTTTTTTTTATAAATTAGTTAGCTTTTTTTTCTTTTCTTTTTTTCTGGTTTTTTCTTTTTTTTCCTTTGCATGTTTTCTTTTTTTTTGCATGTTTTCTTTTTTTAATAAATTAGGTAGCTTTTTTTTTCTTTTTTTTTTTTTTTTTTGCATGTTATGTTTTTTTTTCTTTAATAAATTAGTTAGCTTTTTTTCTTTTTTTTTTTTGCATGTTATGTTTTTTTCTTTAATAAATTAGTTAGCTTTTTTTTTTCTTTTTTTTTTTTTTTTTTTCATGTTATGTTTTTTTTTCTTTAATAAATTTGTTAGCTTTTTTTTTCTTTTTTTTTTTTGCATGTTATGTTTTTTTTTTTCTTTAATAAATTAGCTTTTTTTTTTTTTTTTTTTTTTTGCATGTTATGTTTTTTTTTTCTTTAATAAATTAGTTAGCTTTTTTTTCTTTTTTTTTTTTTTTGCATGTTATGTTTTTTTTTTTCTTTAATAAATTAGCTTTTTTTTTCTTTTTTTTTTTTTTTTTGCATGTTTTTTTTTTCTTTAATAAATTAGTTAGCTTTTTTTCTTTTTTTTTTTTTTTGCATGTTATGTTTTTTTCTTTAATAAATTAGTTAGCTTTTTTTTTTCTTTTTTTTTTTTTTTTTGCATGTTATGTTTTTTTTCTTTAATAAATTTGTTAGCTTTTTTTTTCTTTTTTTTTTTTTTTGCATGTTATGTTTTTTTTTTCTTTAATAAATTAGCTTTTTTTTTCTTTTTTTTTTTTTTGCATGTTATGTTTTTTTTTTCTTTAATAAATTAGTTAGCTTTTTTTTTCTTTTTTTTTTTTTTGCATGTTATGTTTTTTTTGTTTTTTTTAATAAATTAGCTTTTTTTTTCTTTTTGCATGTTATGTTTTTTTTTTCTTTAATAAATTAGTTAGCTTTTTTTTTCTTTTTTTTTTTTTTTTGCATGTTTTTTTTTTTCTTTAATAAATTAGCTTTTTTTTTCTTTTTTTTTTTTTTTGCATGTTATGTTTTTTTTTTCTTTAATAAATTAGTTAGCTTTTTTTTTATTTTTATTTTTTTTCTTGCTAGGGCATGTTGTGACTCTCCACTTTATCGGCTCGGCTCGCTCCGACATCCCGTAGAAAATATATTTGGCGGGCGACGCTATTAAAGTTGTTCAGAAGTTTTATAACGTTGGCGATTCCATTGGAGCACAAGGAGAAGGTGCTAATGTGATTGCAAGAGTTAGAAGTGGATGGAGTAAGTTCAGGGAACTTTTGCCATTACTAACCAGCAGAGCGTTCCCACTGTCGACCAAGGGAAGAGTCTATCGGGCATGTGTACGCAGTGTGATGTAGGAAAGTGAAACCTTGCCAGTGAGGGTTGAGGACATGCGTTGTATGGAGAGAAATGATATCAGAATGATACGATGGATGCGTAATGTGAGTCTTAAATTTGATGACCTCAGGGGTAGATGAAATCTGGACAGTATAGGGAGATGTGTGCAGAACAGGCGACTTCGATGGTATGGCCACATTAAAAGAATCTGTGAGTTCTTGGGTTAGTATATGTAGGACAGTTAAGGTAGCAGGGTCAGTTGGCAGGGGAAGACAAGGAAAAGATGAGAGGAAGTGATACGGATAAACTTGAGAGAATGAGGGCGAAATAAAGACCCGTGCAGAGGTTAGTTTGGCAGTCAATTCTCAAAAGTCGTCCAACACATGCCAGCATGTAAAACGGGCGCTAAACCTTGTCTGATCATATGATATAAGCTGACGAGGGATCCTTTTTCACAATGTACAGGGTGTCCGTGAGTCTGGACGGGTAGCTAAAAAAAAAAAAATCAGTTGGTGTTTGCTTACTTTCCGCTGAAGCAAGAAAAGGTACAAGGTGGGGGGAAAAACGAGCTCCCCCCTCCCAAGAGGGCACTCTGGTTGTTGCCGTTCTTAGTAGGGACGTTTTAGACCAATGGCAATACCTGACTTCTCCCCCATCCCGTAGGAGGATGTAAATCTTGGAAAAGGGGGAACCTTCTAAAGACCAGGCCAAACCACACCTCCTTCCACCACAAAGGATTTGATCGTTCAAGTCGGCCCCTAGGTTGCCAGAATTATGCTGAGGTGAAGCAAGGCTGGTATGACAACTGAGAAGTATCCGATTATCTGAGCTGTCTAGAATTTTGGACGCCCTGTAGATCCTGAATGAAAGTTGTTTTTTTTGCCAGTTTTTTTTCATAGCGGATGCTAATCTTTGCTACGTAAATAATGACTGCATGTTGTGTAGTTATTTCTGCACTTGTCCATAATAGCAGTAGTGACTGTAGAGCTGTCTGTCTCTCTCTCTCTTCCTGTAATCGCAGCAGCGTATTAGTTGTAGAAATGAAACGTTAACACTATCGTTCTGAGATATTTTTTATTTTATTTTTTTCTACGTGAAAAACATTGTTTACATTTATAAATTTTTCTTTTTGTTGCAGGTTGATATGATTTTTGCCTCCTTCATTCGAAATGCAAGCGCCGTTCGTGAAATCAGGGAAATCCTCGGGGATAAAGGAAAAGACATTAAGATCTTTGTCAAAATCGAAAATCATCAAGGAGTTAAAAAGCAAGTAGTCTTCTTTTTTCTTTTTGTGGGTGTCCGCTATAAGAATGAAAGAAATTGCATAGCCGTCAACAAATGATTGATGCATCTCTTAGAAGTGTTGTTGACACATAGTAGCTGTATCGTCGTCCGTAGTCATGTGTATAACGTTCTTTTCTAGCAGCAGTGTTATGTCTGCTCTGCTTTTTTGCTTTTTTGTGCCAGCGGATGTTATAGTTGTCTAATATAATAAAAATATAGCTTTTTCTCAAATAATAAGGTTTCTTTAAAAAAAAACTAATTTGTACGAACATGTTTTAAAAAAATAAAAATTTAAATTAAATAAATAAAGAAAGAAGTTAAAATTAAATTGAAAAAAAAAACAATTAAAATTAAATTGAAAAAAAACAATTAAAATTAAACTGAGAAAATAACAATTAAAATTAAATTGAGAAAAAAAAATTAAAATTAAATTGAGAAAAGAATTAAAATTAAATTGAGAAAAAACAATTAAAATTAAATTGAGAAAAAAAAATTAAAATTAAATTGAAAAAAAACAATTAAAATTAAATTGAGAAAAAAAAATTAAAATTAAATTGAAAAAAAACAATTAAAATTAAATTGAGAAAAAAAAATTAATTAAATTGAGAAAAAAAAATAGAAATTAAATTGAAAATAAATAAATAGAAATTAAATTGAAAATAAATAAATAGAAATTAAATTGAAAATAAATAAATAGAAATTAAATTGAAAATAAATAAATAGAAATTAAATTGAAAATAAATAAATAGAAATTAAATTGAAAATAAATAAATAGAAATTAAATTGAAAATAAATAAATAGAAATTAAATTGGAAAAAAAAATTAAATTGAAGAAAAAAATTGAAAATAAATAAATAGAAATTAAATTGGAAAAAAAAATTAAATTGAAGAAAAAAATTAAAAATGAATAAATAGAAATTAAATTTAAAAAAATTAAATAAAAAAAAAAGTAAAAAAAATACAGTATTAACAAAATAACGTCTGACAAATTAATGATCTATCGTGTTGTGGTTTAAGATACTGTGATAATTTGCCTTGGTGACAATATCTATGAAGTGAGATGGCATTAGCAGCCAAGTTTTCAATTGAGTTATCTCCCCATTGCATATTGGCGGTTTGGAGACTCTAAACAGGTGGCTCTGATTGGTAGTCAATTTGCAGAGGTGGTGAGTTTATTAGTATAGAAAACTAACTTTTGGCTTGAAGAGTTCAGTGTATTTTTGGTCAGCAGAAAGTGGAGATTGAGATTTTTCGTTGCGATGACGCCAAAGGAAAGTTAATTTAATTCCATTTACTGATTACATTGTAAAACTCTTTTCAAAAGAATGACCCAAATAATACCCCCCCCTACACACACACACACACACACACACAAAAAAAAAAATCAAACAAAATCACTCGCACATTATGAATAGTCAAATCCCACACGCTGAAAACAACTTCACAAATAAGAAACATTGTAAAAACTGTCCGAATCCAAAAGGAGAAAAAAAAAGTTTGACCCAAGATGACCTTATAATGGTTGAAAAGTCATGAGACACAAAAGTTATAGTCGTCTCGCCATACTGGCAACAGTAATACTAGTTTTTAGGTTTACTATTTAAAAAAAACAAAAAAACCTTTTATTTATTTTGTAAAGTTTAGTATTCTTAAAATTTCTCTTCATATAAAACGCAGTATATTTTTCTGGTACTTCTAACGAATACAAACCAAACTTAACCATCTTTTGCCGAATGAGATTTACATCAAACGTCAGAAAAGCAAACAAACTGAGCGGTTGTAATATAGTCACTTAGGACCGAATGAAACGAATTTTCCCTAAGGAACTAAAAAAAAAAATTTAATTATTAAATAAAAAATTGAAAAAAATTTTAATAAAAAAAAAATTTAATTATTAAATAAAAAAATTTTAATAAAAAAAATGTAATTATTAAATAAAAATATTTTTAAAATTTTAAATAAAAAAAATTTTTTAAATTTTAAATAAAATTTTTTTTTAATTTTAAATAAAAAATATTTTTTAAATTTTAAATAAAAAATTTTTTTTTAAATTTAATAAATAAAAAATTTAAAAAATTTTAATTATTAAGAAAACATTTTTCCTGTACAAAACAACCAAACTGTCTGTAAGTCACAATTTTTTTAAACGTGATAAATACATGGTGGAATTTGTCTCATTTCAAAATATCAGATCTTAACTTCTCTTGGAAATGGAGAATATTGCTTTAATAATTAACTTCCCAACAAATAAAGCGGATCACATGACCAGAAATCGAAACCAAAACCTTGAGATCTTCAGTCTGAGGTTCTACCAACTGACCTATTTCAACTTTCTTATAAATAGAGCTTAAAACATTACCATAACAAAATAATTATAGCTTTAGCGTGACGTTATAGATTTATGATTTACGTCATGTTTCAAAACATGAATTCAAACATAAGCGATAATAAAAAATAAATAAATAAATGAATGAAAAAGTAAACATCAATAGCGTTGGAAAACAATTTATTTTATTTCAACTACGTATTGTATGTAATTCTTTCACAATTATAGAATCCTCCGAGCCGAACAAAAAAAAAAAATTGTGCTTAATACTAAAACTTAAAAAAAAAATTTTATTTTTCATTTTTATTTTATTTTTATTTTTTTATTTTTTAT
>OY744553.1:1170055-1220055 GCA_963556195.1 Sepiola atlantica
CCAGAGGCCAGCAGCACGAGGAAAGAAGCTATTTGAGTAGAAAGCTCTCCGGCATCTGGGGACCTCCACAGTGAATGAATGAGATTTAGTTGATTGTCGAGTTGGTCTAGTGAATTTACGTCGAGGGGGCACCAGAGCAGCCAGTTCATCGGAGCATAATTCATTGAAGTATTTGTAAAACAAGCACAAGGATGCTACATTGCAGCGATGGGACAGAGACTGGAGCTTGGTTGACAGTGAGGGACCTATTAGGTTTGCGACTTTTTTTGGGACTTTGTCAAGGAGGGAGAGACTAGTAGATGATGCACCAGCCCAGATCTGGCAACAATACTCCATGCACGGGCGAATGGTGGCTTTGTAGAGATACAGGATAATGTGAGGTGTGAGGAGTTTGCTCAGGACCATCACTTCCACCACAACCCCGTTTTCCCCCAAATTTTGGAGACTGGAAGTGATTCTCTCAAAATCCCATAACTTGAAATACGAAACGGATCAGTTTTGTTTTTAACAACGGATGTCATTTTTTTTTTTTTTTTTTTTTTTTTTTTTTCAGATCTGCCCATCTTGTTGCTGCTTATCGTCCACGTTGTCCAATTCTTGCCGTGACCAGAACGGCTCAGGTTGCCCGCCAGGCGCATATGTACAGAGGCATATTCCCCGTTCATTATGAAGGTAAGTGTTCGCAGCAGATCGCGTCAACCCACGTCAGTGTCGCATTTTGCTTCTTTGCTATTTTTGTTGTTGAGCAAAAAAAACTGCAGAGTTTTATAAAATCATTTTTTTTCTTTTTTTTTCTTTTTTTTCTTTTTTTTTCTTTTTTTTCTTTTTTTTTCTTTTTTTTCTTTTTTTCTTTTTTTTCTTTTTTTTCTTTTTCCTTTTATTCTTTTTTTTTTTCTTTTTCTTTCTTTTT
Organism: Sepiola atlantica; assembly: GCA_963556195.1. NCBI lineage: Eukaryota > Metazoa > Mollusca > Cephalopoda > Sepiida > Sepiolidae > Sepiola > Sepiola atlantica. The sequence continues at coordinate 1,170,966 of OY744553.1, forward strand.
CGTTCTTTTTCTTTCTTTTCTTTTTTTCTTTTTCTTTTTTTTTCTTTTTTTTTTAATTTTCTTTTTCTTTTTTTATCTAAGATTTTTCATTTCTGAAAATTGCTTCATTGGCTAAAATTGTATTCACTTAAGATCCGCTTCGTCTTGAATAATCCCATGTGAATCTGATCTGAACAGGCAATGATATCCCTTGAATTGCAAAGTTTCATTTTTCTTTAGTGTTTTTAAACAAGTTTGTGTTTTGAAAAGAAAACGCTTGGCAGTTGAATGAAATGGGACGAATGAACATGACGGCAAAATTCAACATTTGGTGGAATCCAGCTATAGCATTGCCGAAAGGAAACCTATATAAATGTGATTGAGTATAACTTAAGATTTTAAAGGAGCCCTACATTAACGATCAGTGTGAAAAGAAAGAAAAAAAAAAAAAGTCGATGTTGACCAACTTTTGAATTAGAAATCTTCTATTAAGAATTGAAATGACTGAAGGAATTTCTTTTGTTCAAGAACGATTTGTCGAAGGAAAGGCAATTTCAAAGGTTTTCAGGGTTTTTTTGTTGGTTTTGTTGTAGAGGCAAAGGCGATATTAAAAAAGTATAAAAGTTGAATGATACAAATAAAAATTTGACAACAAACAACAGATTTGGAGACAGTCGAATATACAGTCACGAGTAAGAAACGATCCTGTGCTGACGCTGAAAAGAAGCATCTTTGTATGAAGCACAGGGGCAAGATTAGCAGTAACTGGACAGTCTGAAATTGTTGCAATTGTTTTCCTCCTACCTATAACCTTGGTCTTTTCAAGACTACGGTCAATAGGCATCTCCTGTGTTTGCGATAATCATATTTGTTCTTGTAAGCTCCTTACATCAAGTGGTTTCATGCCTTGTCTGGAGCGATTTCCATTAAAAAAATGTGTAAAAGCCATGGAAGATCTCTAGCTAACTGTTTATTGCTAATGACTGTACATTCGGCTATTTCTCCGAATCCATCATAAATAAAATTTAATTTATTTTTGTTTGGATAGACTTCATTTTTTTATATTTTTTTTTTTATTATATTGACTTTTCCTCAAAAAAAAAATTTGGTGACGTTTATATGATTTGAACACGCAACCTTCTGAGATTCGGGGAATATTGTAAAGATTTTAGTTGAAAGAATCTTTTAAATTGCGCCAAAATTGTCTTAAGAATCTAGAATTATGATAATTAAAAAGGAACAGGCGCATGCTCAGAGTTGTGGGGTTTTGTCGGTGTTTTGTGTCCGTAGACACTGATGAGACAAACAGAAAGACGAGGTGGATGTGAGCAGATGAGAGAGATTCATGCAGTTGGAAGAGTTGTTTAAATTGTGTTATTGTTGTTCCAGTGTCCCCTCAAATTTTAGACCCTTATGGGGGACCTTATTGTGCTACAAAGAATTTTCTTTCAGTTTCTTAGATTCAATTTACTAAAATAAACCCTGGATTTTAATAAGCTATTTTAGAATTCCGTACACATCTTTTTTTTTTTTTTTTTTTTTTTCTTATTTCTGTTTTCGTTAGCATAAGGACGGGGCATTCGTCCAAATGCCAGACTATCACCTGCTATTTAGAGGCTCCAACCGAGTGCTCTTTTAAGGATTTTGGCCGTTCCCTTAAGTGCAATTATTTGGATTTCTTTCGCACTTGGTTTTCCGGGAATACTTTCCAGATACTTTTTGAAATTCTTCTTCATGAAGCCTTTAGCTCCTATTATAACTGGGATAATGTTGATGTTTTTGAGGTTCCAGTTTCTCTTCATATCATACATTAGGCCTTGGTATTTTGTCACCTTCTCCCTTTCTGCTCTGTTTAAGCCACTGTCATTTGGAACACTCACCTCAATCAGTGTTGCCTCTCTTTCTGCTATATATTTAATATGACTATGTCCGGTTTTACTGCTGCATTTTCCAGGTCGGTAGATGTAGAAACCACATAATCATAATGTATAGTATACTTATCGTTTCCCACAGTCCTCTCCGGTAGATGTTCCCAGGACTTAGTGCTACATTGGATGTTTAGATTTTTACAGATGTTCCAGTGTATGTATTTGGAATGGGTTTGAATATTTACGGCAAAGATATACAAGAGATATTCGAATATTCTATTAAAGTTCTCTTTTATCTCTCAAACGTTGAGTTAGTAAAGATATTAAAACATTAATTTTCCTCAAATTGACCAATTAACTATGTTCTAGTATATATTTCTTGTGATCTCTTGGTCTGACCGGATTCCAGGACAAGAATTCATCGAGTCTGGTGGAGTATCCAGCTAAGTGTTACTTGAGGTACATCATCAGGAGAATGTGCACCATTCCTCGTATGAGCAAGTATATAGCTGTGTCGAGAGGATCTTATTTGTGCTGTGAATACTATGTTATTTTGAATTTTTGATAAGGGTTTCCTTATAGGGGAAAGTATTCTCATGTCAGGTTGTCCTGACAAACCCTTGTACAGAGAGACCAAAGGCACTCAAGGATGGTGTCTAGTAGGTAATTCAAACTCTCTCTGCAATTTGCGATGAAAAATGCTGTTTCAAACTGGAACGGGACAAGCTGGTGAATGGACAGAGCCCCTTTTAAAGATGTGTGGACATATTTGAAAATTGCAAACATTTACGCGTTACGCCAGGGATCCGAACAGCAAACGCTTAGTTGCGTAGCATTAACGATGAATTGCAACAAAATTGTTGCAGTTTAAAAAATGTTGAATTGACAGAAACGATTTTTGATTTACGACGGACGTTAACCTTAGTGTGTTTGTTAGTTTTTTTTTGTATTTTGTCGATTGACGACAAAGGACCCGCGTTAAAGGGAAGCTACTTTTCAACAATGTAGCACGAATTATATTGAGTTTAATGATCTTCCTGGGAGACAGGTTGCTGAAAATTACGCCCCCGCCACTTCCCTTTGGTACCAGATATTTTATCATGTGAACTTCTTTTTTTTTTCCTTTTTTTTTCTTTTTTCTTCCCTTTTTTTTTTTTTTTTTCCTCTTTTTTCTTTTTTTTCTTTTTTTTTTTTTCTCTTTCTTTTTTTCTTTTTTTTTTCTTTTTTTTTCTCCTTTTTGTTCCCCCTTTTTTTCCTTTTCCTTATTTGTTTTTACTTTTATCCTTTTTTTGTTATCCTTTTTTGCTGTATTTTCTTTTTTTAATTTTGAAAAGCGCAAAGGCTCCCCCCCCCCCTCAACTCTATATCTGAGGTGTGATATTATTCACACGTTTGGGACAATTTCCCCACCTCTCGGTTGCTGCCAGTTTCACAATGTTTCCTAACTCAGCCACTCGACCATAGAATATAATAGTCGGTCTCGAGTGAAACTTAGGTTGCGAGTTCAATCTCAGTGGAAAGAACTGAAAAATAGGCTTCTACTAAATACCTGAAAAGGCTCGAGAGTGACAGAAGCGTTGTTAAAATGGCCGCAACGAAGATAAAAAAAATTGTCTGAAATGTGTAAATAATGTTGTAATCTTTTTATTTTTTTTATTTTTGTTTGCTTTTTGTTTTGTTGCCTGCAGTAGTTTCAGGTCTCGCATGATTTTGAAAGATTTTAATCAGCATTTTTTATTTATATTTCTGCCTCCCCCCCCTCCTTTTCCCTTCCTGAATTTTGAAAAATTAGGCTCTTATTTACAATTGCCCCAGCATGAAAGAAGTGCCGGACTATTTTTATTTTATTTTTTTTTATTTTTTTATTCTCTTGATTTTAATTAATCAAGAGAATAAAAAAAATTAAATAAAATTTTTAAAAAGTAAAAATAAAAATAGTCCGGCATGAAAGAAGTGCCGGACTATTTGTTTTTTTGTTTTTTTTAATTTTTTTTTTTATTCTCTTGATTTTAATTAATCAAGAGAATAAAAAAAATTAAATAAAATTTAAAAAAAATAAAAATAAAAATAGTCCGGCATGAAAGAAGTGCCGGACTATTTTTATTTTATTTATTTTTTTTTTATTTTTATTCTCTTGATTTTAATTAATCAAGAGAATAAAAAAAATTAAATAAAATTTTAAAAAAAATAAAAAATAAAAATAGTCCGGCAAAAAATTTTTTTAATCGTTTCCTATTTTGGTACGAGTACTCGAAACACTGTAAACACTTGGAATATCTGTGCATTTCGCTAAGTAGTTTTTATCTTATTTTACTTTTAAAATGTTACCAAATTATGACCTCATTAGTGTCGCCATGGTCTTTGTATCTGTATGAAAACTGATGTTCGTCCATCGCCTTCGAAGATTACCGTGATCATGTAATTGTTCTGTGCGTCCGAAACTGTGGAGTATCTTCCGCTTGTGGAGCACGTGTGGAATGATTATGTCGCAGACGTGCTTACGGCTCTTTCATTCCGAATAGCACGTTTCCTCTTATGTTCCATCAATGCGTGCAGATTCAGTAATAACGGCTCCTTTGTGGCTTGCAGTACGCCAGGAACATCTGTTCTGAGGGAGGTTTTCCCACGAATCGGACGACAGATCTAACTATTTAAGAGACACCTCCAAGCTTTCCTTGAACCGTTTCCGCTGTTCTCCTAAAATAGGAGGTGACGGTGGCTAAGTGGTTAAAGACACAGACTGACAACCTGGGTGTGCCAAGTTCGAATCCAGTCGATTCCATTGTACCATTTTCACTTAGGGATGTTGGCAACCATTATGTGGTCCCTCCTCCAAGACTACCGACAACAGAATCGAACCGGTCAACAAAGTTGTACCATTCCGATTTATACGAATTTACTTTTTACTAATACAATAAAAATTACTTATCAGGATGCGTTGTGGGTTTGAGTATTTATCAAAAAATTGGACTATTTAAAAAATAAATAAATAAATAGATAAAAAAAATGAATTGAAAATAAATTTTTTGAAAAATTTTAATTTAAAAAAAAAAAAAAATTTAATTTTTATTTAAAAAATTTTAAATTTTGTAAATAAAAATTAATTTTTTTTTTTTTTTTTTTTTTTTTTTTAATTAAAATTTTTGGTCTAGCTTTATAAATTTAAAAAAAATTAAAATTTTTATAAATAAAAATTAAAATAAATTTTTTTTTTTTTTTTTTTTTTTTTAAATTAAAATTTTTGTTCTAGTTTTCTTATCTTGGTTATTTTCACCATTCGTTCGTTTTGTCATCGGTTTTCTTTAGATGCCGATCTGGGTCGAACTCTGGAATGTACATTCAATTTTTAACCCAGGTCCGTTCTTTTTCTTTTTGTTTAAGACCCTGCGGATACACGGATCGCAATCTATTCTTCAGCTCTTGCAATAGTCTTTCAGTAAACTCTCTAAAAACGCCTCGCTGCCTTTTCTCAGGATTGAACTCTGTGTCAGGGTTAGGAAGTCAGAGCGGATAGTTTAGGATGAAACATGGACGAAGACTCCGCTCAAAACTGACGGGAAAAAAAGTGGAAGGATTATTTGTAAAACGGTTTTTTATGTTGGGATTCTTTGCGCGGTTTGTAAAACAGTTTTATGTTGGGATTCTTTGGGCAATTTGTAAAACAGTATTTTATGTTGGGATTCTTTGGGCAATTTGTAAAACAGTATTTTATGTTGGGATTCTTTGGGCAATTTGTAAAACAGTATTTTATGTTGGGATTCTTTGGGCAATTTGTAAAACAGTTTTATGTTGGGATTCTTTGGGCAATTTGTAAAACAGTTTTATGTTGGGATTCTTTGGGCAATTTGTAAAACAGTATTTTATGTTGGGATTCTTTGGGCAATTTTTAAAACAGTTTTATGTTGGGATTCTTTGGGCAATTTGTAAAACAGTTTTATGTTGGGATTCTTTGGGCAATTTGTAAAACAGTTTTATGTTGGGATTCTTTGGGCAATTTGTAAAACAATATTTTATGTTGGGATTCTTTGGGCAATTTGTAAAACAGTTTTATGTTGGGATTCTTTGGGCAATTTGTAAAACAGTATTTTATGTTGGGATTCTTTGGGCAATTTGTAAAACAGTTTTATGTTGGGATTCTTTGGGCAATTTGTAAAACAGTATTTTATGTTGGGATTCTTTGGGCAATTTGTAAAACAGTATTTTGTGTTGGGATTCTTTGGGCAATTTGTAAAACAGTATTTTATGTTGGGATTCTTTGGGCAATTTGTAAAACAGTATTTTATGTTGGGATTCTTTGGGCAATTTGTAAAACAGTATTTTATGTTGGGATTCTTTGGGCAATTTGTAAAACAGTATTTTATGTTGGGATTCTTTGGGCAATTTGTAAAACAGTATTTTATGTTGGGATTCTTTGGGCAATTTGTAAAACAGTATTTTATGTTGGGATTCTTTGGGCAATTTGTAAAACAGTTTTATGTTAGGATTCTTTGGGCAATTTGTAAAACAGTTTTTATGTTGGGATTCTTTGGGCAATTTGTAAAACAGTATTTTATGTTGGGATTCTTTGGGCAATTTGTAAAACAGTTTTTATGTTGGGATTCTTTTTGTATGACGTCGGACAATGTTAAACTGGTAATTAAATAATTCTGCGAAAAAGTCAATTGGTAATTTATATTAAAAAAAAAAAAAATATTCAATCAAAATTTAAAACAAAGAAACAAAAACGTAGGTCTGATGTTTTCAAAACACAGTAAGATCTTGAGGAGAAGAAACCTGGGATAGAAACGGAGCAGACGTTTGCGTTTTCGGCTGGAAACCAAGACGACAATCTGTATCGTTTTCCGACTCTCATTAAGGAAGTATGCATAAAATTATCCGTGGAAAAGATTGTCGTCAAGAGAAATTGTTGCAGTTTTATCAAATGTTTATCAAAAACCATTTTTGATTTACAACAAATGATAGCTTTTGTGTATTTATTATTTTTGCCGTATTCTTGGGACCCACAACAGCAAAGAACCCGGCTGAAGGGACACTATTTTTCAACAAACGATAGAGCGATAACTCAGATTCATGCATAAACCGGTTTAATTTTCTATTTGAGGTAATCTCTGCCGATCATCACGTTATATCAGGACGTCAAGATAACTTGTAGACTTTAACCGTTTTCCTTTTTACTTTTTTTTCTCCGTTTCCTGTCCCCAAAAAAAAGGACGGGTGTATTTTATTTTCTTAATTATCGCGTTAGTATTTGATTAAGTTTACTTGAGAGTGTTTTTTTTTTATAAAATTATCAATATTTTGGAAGTTATATGGGTTTTAAATTTATCCCGTTAGTATTCCGTATTCTCGCGCACGCGGAATTAACCGGAGAAATAAAATAAAAATCTAAATTTATTTTCTTAATTTATAATTTTGGCAAAAAAACTGTTTTATTTACATTTCTTACGACTTTAGTTTTGTAAAGTGAAATTTTACGTTCAAATGAAATCATTTATATTCGTTAGAAAAAAAAAATTAATCTTTTTCTCAGTATCCGTTTCAATTTAAAATTTTAAACATTACACAAATGAACGAGTGAAAAAGTATTTTTATTTTTTTTGAATCATCTGAATACAAGAAAAAGGAAGTTATCTTTTCCTGGTATTCTGTTATTTAGAAAAAAAAAAAAAAAAAACGAAAATGAAGAAACGAAAAATTGTGATAATGACCCAAGTTGATGAAACGCCCCCCCCCCCCCCAAATTGTAAATAATGAAAATTACTGCTCCCCATCCCCATCCCCATCCACATAAAAAAAATACAAATATTTAAAGAAAAAAAAAAATGATCTGCTTTTTTCATATTGGGGTGATTTTAACAAAAAAAAAATTAAAAAATTTAATAAGCTACCCTTCACCCCCCCCCCCTCTACCCCCCCAAAAAATTGTAAATAATGAAAATTACTGCTCCCCAACCCCATCAACATAAAAAAAATACAAATATTTAAAGAAAAAAAAATGATCTGCTTTTTTCATATTGGGGTGATTTTAACAAAAAAAAAAATTTTTTTAATTTAATAAGCTACCCTTCACCCCCCCCCCTCTACCCCCAAATAATGTTCCGTGTTTTGCGTTTGTTCTTTGTTTTATTTTCCCAATTCTTTGACTAATCCTTTCCTTTTTAAACAGAGAGAAGGGAAAGTCAGTGGACTGATGATGTCGATAAGAGAATCCAAAAGGCTCTGGAGGTTGGCCACCAGGAAGGCCTTATCCGAAAGGGCGTTCCCATCGTGATCGTCACCGGATGGAAGTCTGGCTCCGGCTTTACTAACACCCTCAGAATAATCAATGCTCCGGCTAAAGACGACGTTATGCCGATCATGACCACCTGCTAAACGTGAGGGGCTCGGCACACCCCCTACCCCCCCCCCTTCCCCTGACCCCCGTCTCTGCCTCCAAAGATAAAAGCCACCAGCAACACTCGCCACCATTGACCGGGTCTAGATCTACTCCAAACAATCCCCCCTTCAAAAAATAATCCTTTTTCCTCTTAGATATATTCTGTATTCTCTGCGGCCATTGTTTCCTCCGAGTTTAAACTTGGACACTCTTTATTTTGTAAAGACATTTATTTGAAGAAAAAAGAAAAAAAAGCCGCTAAAAACACAACGGCAAAAACAAAACAAGTACAACTCAGTTTTAGAGACATGTATGAAGAATGCCTTGTAGAATTGTTACGGATTCAAATCCTTTTTTTTTTTTTTCTTTTCTTTGGAATCTGGCCACTGGGACCAAGTTTACGAATACCCTATACCCCTCGCTCACACACACACTCACACTGATATGTTGCCGGCAGATCTCGTCGTCTTTTCTCCTTCTCAGAGAAACAGATCTGAATCTGGTGTAGAAAGAGTAACTCTTTTTTTCTTTTTTGTTGATGATGATACTGACAGTTCTCTCTCTCTAGTTTTTATCTTAAAATGTTGCATTTTACTTTGAAAGCTGTACACTTATTTATTCATTAAAAAAATATTGAGAAAATAAAAAAAAAAAACACTTTAATCTTTTTTGAATTCTTTCCCTGTTTGTATTGTTTTTGCTTTTTTTTTTTTTTTTTTTTTTTTTTTTTTTAAATTTGTTTGTTTGTTTTAAACCCGGATTTTGACTAATGCCCTTAAAGATGAGTCGAATCACTTTTCATTTATATCATTCATATATAAAAAAAAAAAAAAAATTTTTTTTAACTTTAAAAATAAGAAACTTTATTTTTCTTCACTTTGCTTTACTATTTTTTTATTTTACTTTTTCTTTAGTTATTTTCAATTTTATCTACTTTTTTTTACACTATTTCTTTTTACACTTTTTTTTACACTTTTTTTTTTTTTTACACTTTTTTTTTTTACACTTTTTTTTTTTTACTTTTTTTTTTTTTACACTTTTTTTTTTTACACTTTTTTTTTTTACACTATTTCTTTTTACACTATTTCTTTTTACACTATTTCTTTTTACACCTTTTTTTTTTACACTTTAAAAAAAAAATTCTTTTCAAGTACATAAACTCCCTTTCTTTCGGTACTTCGATACTCCGATCACCAAGCGCTCCGGCTCTTCGCGTTTCTGAAACCGCCACCTTTTAAGTCTCGCTTTCACTGCGAACCTTCTCCTTAACAGTTATCAAGTCGCTTTCTTTCTTTCTCGACGTCCCACCCACAATGGACTGGTATTGTCATGTCCTTCGGGGCTTGACTTACGCAGGTCAATGGGTCTGTCCTGTGCAGTTCTAGGAGGTCCACCCTCCCAGGCTTTGCCTCCTCTCTTTGGGGAGGAGTAAGTTTATTGCTTACTGTCTGAGGCGCTCCTACCGGGGAATGCCGACGGGGCTGCCCAGGCAATTTTTAAATGGCCAGAGTGCTCAACTCTCTGGTGCTGGCTTTTCAAACCCCACTTTCCCGACCCGACCTTGGGTCACATCTTACTTGTGGGAGTAGGATAAAAACTGGCCTTGTGCCTAACTCCTGGAGAGGAGTAAATCAATACCCCCCCCTTCTCCCTTTCACTCAACCAAACACCATGAATAAATACTTAAACATATAAAGAACTTGAAGCATAAAAACCTTCACCAAAGTGACCACAATTCAAAATACCAAAACTCTTAACTAATGGCTATAAATGACCCACTGACTTAAGACTCAAATGAAGGATATTTCCTTCTACATTCATGGCATGAAATGACCCAAAAAGGGTTGATGTGCCATTAAGCAATATCTTACCTTTTGCTTGTTATATCCTCGATCCAATTTTTTACACCTAGATTTTTCATCCTCATTTTAACACGCATGGGTGTCATGCTTTCTTCCACCCATGAAACCTTTAGTGTTAGTCGTTCAATTTGTTTTTTGTTTTTTCCCAGTCAGCACTAAAATTGATAACGGAAAGTTCCGTTTGTGTTTGTTTTTTGTTTTTTTTGTTTTGTTTTTTTTGGTTTTTTTTGCAGAGAATATCAGTTGAATGCTCGACTCGTAAGATTCGGACAGAAATCAATTCTAGATTTTTCGTGGTTGTCGCAAATAAAACAACCAAATGTAACTTTGTAATTTTTCTAATACAATAAATGAAGACACGTGTTGCCAGGGTCAGAAGATAGAGAGACGCATTGGCAATGTATAAATACATCTTACTTACATGTGTGTCGGCTCGTCTGGGAATCTTGGTTTCTGCTATAGGAAGAAGAGTCTCTAAGACTGCGACCGTGAGGGACGTTTGACGGGGGCAATCAGAAATGAAAACAATGCAAACATGTCAGCTGATCAGAGCATGTCCGATGGATTTGAAACCTTACCAGAAAAAAAGAGCGCGAGAGAGAGCTTCGTTCTAAGTTCCCCCCCACATGGGCGGAATTAAATTTTTGACTTTTGGAAAGAGTACGTTCTCAGTTGGCCAGTATGATTCAGGGGAGATAACTTAGATATAATTCTGATAATTCTGGTGCCAACAACCTGTTGTATGTTTCTCCACCTCTCCTTGACGGTAACCCAGTTTAATAATACTTAACCAGTAGTGAAAATGGCTGACACATGCTCTCAATGTCTTATCTTACTCTTTTTCACTTTTCTTTTTGTTCCTTCTGCTGCTGGCTTTGTCTTGAAACTCGTTTTTTTTTTCTTTTCTATCTTGCACATTTTACACATGCCTGTCTCACGGTTACTTATTTATATTCAATGCCTATATCCCTATTGTCACTGCTGGCTGAGTATTATTAGACTGGTCTAGGTGTAACATTGGCATACTAATTGTTGATAGAAACCAGCTGTTCGTCTCTGTTGTCGACATGTGAGTTGCTGCTCAGTGGGTAGTGATGTACCTGTTTCTTTTTCTCTTTATTGTTGCAGTTGTCTCCTAAAAACAGTGATTGTAAAAGTTTTTAAATGCTAACAGCACAAAATCATATGGGGTTTAACAATGCTTTCAGGCTTTTTATTTTTATTAAAGATGCGTATATAATACTAGTGTTGGGAGGAATCAGAAAAATCGGAGCTTTTTGGGATATCGGTGTCGGAATGGGAAAAATTTGAGCCCAATTTCCGATTCCAAAAACGATTCTTTTAATTATTTTATTTGTTGAGAAGTTTTTTTGTTTTTTTTATTGCTGGTACAAGTAGAAAAAAAAATCTAGAAAATCTCATGAGTTTATCAAAATCTTGGATACGATACATAAAGGGAAAACATTAAAACATTTGTAAAATTAAAGAATTTTATCTACATTTAAAAGTAGATGAGGACCCTCTGCTACCCCCCCCACACCCCGAATTCTACTTCTTTTAGGCGATTTTAGAATCGGAATCGGGTAAAAAAAATATTGGAATCGTCCTGTCACTACATAATACCCTCCAACCCACCCTCATAGGCACCATGCGCTCTCTTGCGGTCCAGAAAAGAGAAAGATTTTATCAGCTTGCGTCATTATCAACTTCCTGTTTGTGATGCAACTTCCTGTACTTGTAGCTCAAACTCTAATTTAACTTCTAATGGAAAATTATCTTGTTTAAACTAACCTTACATTTTTTTTGTTTTTTAAAAAAATTTTCACACTTCGTAATTGCTGAAGCTGAGACACTACAGCTTTTAAAAAAAACGTTCATACTTCCTGAAATTTACCAAAAGCTACACCTGATATCACACCCCACCCCCACCCTACACGTGCATATCATGACTCCTATCCTGATCATTCCCCCGAACAATTGTACGTTATCCAACTTACTATACATGTACACAATGAGGTGCTCTCTTAGATTAGGACCCATGCTACAATCGATTTGGCGTCGGTATTTTTCAGATGTTTATGTAAACCGCCGGAAAGTATCGATGCCAAGTCTGTTGACCTACCTGCATTCAAGAAATCAAAAACGACATTTAAAGCAAAAAAAATTAAATAATACATTAGTCAAATTGTATGGAAAAAAAAAAAAAATTTCTTTTTTTTAACGAAGAAATGAAAATAAACAGATGATAAATTATATATTTTTTTTTTTTTTTTTTTTTTTTTTTTTTATCCATCGCTCTGGACTTTGGGTTAGTTTTAAGGTTAACGAAGGACATGTGCCCTGGATGTCAAAATTGTTTTCAGGGCATTCAAAAAAACACAACAAAACTACCGAAAAAAAGCACACAATTGGAGATAAGTGATTCTATAAAAAAAAAATTTTTTTTAATTAAATTTTTTTTTTAATTTAAGTTTTTATTTCCCTCCCACAGCGGTAAGATATGACACAAGGTCGGAAAGTGGGATTGAAAAGCTAGCGTCATAGAGGTTGAGCACTCTGGCCTACAAAAAATGCCTGGGCAGCCCCTAAGACCAAGACGGTACCGGTCTATAGGGCGTGGTATCCATCGGAACAGATACTACACTTTGATCTCCGCCAAAAGGCCGATATTTTATTTATTTATTTATTTTTTAAAGTATATTACAATTTATTTGACAACAAAATAGTTAATTAATAAAATGTCCTTTTTCAAAACCAATATGCAAATTATATAAAATTACCATAGGGAGTGAGGAGCATCTTTGACACAAAAATGAAACCGTAAAAACAAGGCTCATTCACTTAATTGGCTCAGAGGGCAGCTTACGTAACCTGGTCGAGGTCTAACGTTTGATCGGTATTAAATGACTCACTGAGGTTGATTATGTCATAAAACAAACCAATATTGGTTCGAATGTTGAAGGTAAGCAATGTTCTCCCTGGTTGCTGTCAGCATGGGTAACCCCCCCCCCCAAAAAAAGGACCCTTTTTTTTTTTCTTTTTTTTTTTTATTGTTGTTCGAATTGTCATCAACCCAAAAGCCATTCGCTTCTTCTTCCCATTCCAAGTGATCCTCATTTTGTACGCGGAGGGAGCTTGATACTCCCCTCAATCAGCATCATTGTCATCGCGTCCGGGTGAGTTGTCATCATTCTTCTTAACCACCTCTTGATTTGTCGTGACCGTCTTCTTCTCTCTCGACAATTTCACCGAGATTCATCAAAAACTAATCTCCTTCTCCTAAAACACTTCGGATATCATTTTCATGGTTGATAACCAAACTTCTTTTCCTAATTTCATAGCTTTCTTTCTTTTTCTTTTCTTTTCTTTTTTTCTCGGATCTTTCCAAATATTATGTTTTAACTAGCGGAACCCCATGGAAATTTCACAGTGTTTTCTACATCAATTTGTCTAATTTACTGTTTATAATAATATTCCTTTTAAAATAAATATCAATAATAATATTAAGAAAAAAATTGTCTCTTTCTTCTTCCGTAAAAATAATTGGCAATGGCGGCTAAATATTCTTTTTTTAAGTCAATCAAAAGAGTATATCTCTTAAGAAATAAGTAATATCAGAATCCCATATACAGATTTCAAAGGAAAAGTTAAGGAGAACATGAAATTAAAATGACAAGAAATATGGAACAACACCCCTGAAAACAAGTTGTACGAACATCGATCTATAGTTGGAACAGAAAACCAAAACATGACGACCAACCAAAAGGAGGACACAGTGTTGACACGTGTACGTATTGGCCACACAAGACTGACCCACATACACCTACTGGGAGGAGAGGAAGAGCCTCGGTGTAATTACTGCAATAAAGGACAAACAATAAAACACATATTACTTAAATGCAAAAAATATACACATATACGCAGTAAATACAGGGTGGGCCAAAATAAGGGTCCTATCTTTAAATTTGAATAACTTGAATTTGAATAACTTCCACAAAATAAAAGTTAAACTCACCAAACTTTGTGTGTGTAGACTGACCCTTCCGAGATTTTTTGAAATAAACAAAACAAATTTTAGCCGAAAAACACTTCTTAAAACTTACAAAAACTAAAGTATTGTTTTTTACACTGTTTTGAGTTTTTTAAGCAAAAATAATGTTTTCTAAATGAGGGTACTTCCTTAGGGCTAATACGGCTCATGCTTGCTTCGGAAGGGGTCCTTTACTTATTCTAAAAAAAATTTTTTTAAAAATCAATAAATAAAAAAGTTATGAATTTTTTAAAATAGGACCCTTATTTTTGCCCACCCTGTACTACAAAGCAACTAATATTAAAAAATTATTTGAAAATATAGCCCCGTCTCAAATAATAGGGTTTCTCAAAGAAACCAACTTGTACAATATTTAATTAAAAAAAAAAAAAAAAATTTTGTTAAGTTTGACCTGAGATGACCTTATAAGGGTTGAAAGGTCGTTAAAACCCAACAAACAAACAAACAATATTTATTTCAAATTATAGTTTTAGTTGACGACATAATTTGATTTTGGAACAATTCATTTTAAAATTGGTAAAATTGGAATTTTTTACTTTAGCAACATCAGATAAATCATCAGTCACCATATTTGCTGATCAGACGATCTTGTTTTTTTTTTAAATGTGTGTGAAAGGTGATCACGTATGTACGAACATGAAATACCTTGCCGTATTATTATATAGATTGGTTTTATGCATCCAAATTGTTTTTATTAAAATTATATATATTTTTATTTTATTCATTTCCACTGGAAGTCTTTTTTGGGAAATGGTGTTCATCTCCGCCGTCGTGTTAGATTCAGCAGGTGTTTGGAGAAGATGCGACGGGTGGAACACAAATTAAGGAGTGGTTCAACCGATTCAAAAATTACTGCACATCTGCGGAGAGTGACCAGCGTTCTGGCAGGCCCCAAACTGCTCGGAGTGCAGCTGTTGTTGAGAGGGTGCAAAAAAAAGAGATAATGCAGAACGCACGGCGGAGATGAACATGATTCCAAAAAAAGACTTCCAGAGGTGTTTCCGGCCGTGGATGGATCGGTGGGCTAAGTGTGTGCAAGCACAAGGAGCCTACTTTGAAGGGGATTAGGATCCCAACTCCGTTATGTATTTGAAATATTTTTTCTAGCCTAAGGTCGGATACGTGTTAGAGAGACCTCGTATATTTACCAACAATGTGCCGTATTTGGGTGATAATTAATATTGAAATAAAAATTAGAATCGAATAATTAATAATAAAATTTATTAATTATGCAGTATAATTAACAGCGGAGACATCAAAAAAAATTACATATATATATATATACACACACACACACACACACAAAATAACTTTAACCAAACTCAAGAAAATATAATTTTCTACAGACCTGCATAGTTTTAAAGTTCTGAAACTTTTTGTAATTTTTAAAAAAAAAATTTTAAATTTCAATATAAGATTTCGTCGTCTTACTTTTTCATGGTTTTTTTTATTTTTATTTTTTAAATCTTAATTTAATGAAGATTTTCACCGTCAAATATTCTCTCACGTTAGAAAAGTAACTTAAAAAACTTGCCTATAGAGGTGAAGTAGCATTTCAATGAATTTAGTATCGAAAAAATATTTTTCTATTTTCTTTTTTTTCTCAAATATTCAAAACGTCTGCGGAGTTTAAGGGGTTTTTTTTTCATTCTCTTTTTTTCTTTTTTCTATTTTTTTTCTCAAATATTCAAAAAGTCTTCAGAATTTAAGTTAATTTTTTTTCATTCGCTTTTTTCTTTCTTTTTTCTTTTTTCTCAAATATTCAAAAAGTCTTCAGAATTTAAGTTAATTTTTTTTCATTCTCTTTTTTTTTCTTTCTCAAATATTCAAAAAGTCTTCAGAATTTAAGTTAATTTTTTTTCAGTCTCTTTTTTCTTTCTTTTTTCTTTTCTTTCTCAAATATTCAAAAAGTCTTCGGAATTTAAGTTAATTTTTTTTTCATTCTCTTTTTTTTTTCTTTCTCAAATATTCAAAAAGTCTTCAGAATTTAAGTTAATTTTTTTTTCATTCTCTTTTTTCTTTCTTTTTTCTTTTCTTTCTCAAATATTCAAAAAGTCTTCAGAATTTAAGTTAATTTTTTTTCATTCTCATTTTTCTTTCTTTTTTCTTTTCTTTCTCAAATATTCAAAAAGTCTTCAGAATTTAAGTTAATTTTCTTTCATTCTCTTTTTTCTTTCTTTTTTCTTTTGTTTCTCAAATATTCAAAAAGTCTTCGGAATTTAAGTTAATTTTTTTTCATTCTCTTTTTTTTTTCTTTCTCAAATATTCAAAAAGTCTTCAGAATTTAAGTTAATTTTTTTCATTCTCTTTTTTCTTTCTTTTTTCTTTTCTTTCTCAAATATTCAAAAAGTCTTCGAAATTTAAGTTAATTTTTTTTTCATTCTTTTTTCTTTTCTTTTTTTTTTCTCAAATATTCAAAAAGTCTTCGGAATTTAAGTTAAATTTTTTTTTATTCTTTTTGCTTTTTTCTATTTTTTTCTCAAATATTCAAAAAGTCTTCAGAATTTAAGTTAATTTTTTTCATTCTCTTTTTTCTTTCTTTTTTCTTTTCTTTCTCAAATATTCAAAAAATCTTCGGAATTTAAGTTAATTTTTTTTTTCATTTTCTTTTTTCTTTTCTTTTCTCTTTTTTTCTTTTTCAAATTTGCAGCTCCTGCTCCTCCAGACTTTTCTGTTGATGTAGATCAGAGAATCTACTGTTGCTTGGCTTATGGACTGAGGGAAAATATGTTCAAACAGAACGACGCCGTTATTATAATGAGCGGTATCCAGCCAAACCCCGACATTAACAATTGCATGCGCGTCATTCAAGTCCCCGATCTGTCTGTTGCCACTTTGCCTCCGATAACCTCCACAAAACCCGTCGATAGGGCCGTGATTGACGGTGGAAAATAAACAGCTTCAACAAAACAAAACTGACTTTTTGACATTTTGAATTAATAAAAACTATTTTGGAGGAATTACTCTTTTCTGTTTTTAAAAGAAAAGACAACCGGAAGGCTTTATCGTCCGTCGAATGCTGTCAAAGAAATTAGGAAACGATCATTTTTTTTTTCCTATTCAAATATTTAAAATATTTTGGAAAATAAAATTAATTTTTTTTTTTTAAATTTATTTTTCAGTAGAAATTTTTTTTTCTCGAGAGCCCCCCCCCCCCCCCGCCCGTTTTTTTTTTTTATGGAGTATTGTCACATCTGGGCTGGTGCACCAACCACCAGTTTCTCCCTCTTAGACAAGGTCCAAAAAAAGAGTATCTATTCTAATAGGTCCCTCACTATCCACCAAGCTCCAGCCCCTGTCCCATCGCCGCTATGTTGCATCCTTGTGCCCGTTTTACAAGTACTTCAATGGAACGTTCTCCGATGAACTTGCTGCTCTGGTGTCACCTCGACGTAAATACACTCGACCAACCCGACAATCAGCTAAAGCCCATCCATTCACCGTGGAGGTCCCCAGATGCCGAAAAAACCTTCTACTCCAATAGCTTCTTTCCTCATGCTGCCGGCTTTTGGAACTCCCTCCCTGCTCCCCTTTTCCCTGACTGTACCGACATGCAGTAATTTAAAACTAATGTGAACAAGCATCTTGCTGCACAGCTTCCAACTTAGGATGACCCCCCCCCCAAACTTTCACCCTAATTCTCAGTAGCCCCTTACGTCTACAGTGGTGACCTGCCTCGTTTGGGGTGAACTAAGTTAGAACAAAAAAACAAGTAACAATGTTTCATTTTTAGAGGTTACAAATTTTTAGAGGCTATAAATGATGGCTATCAGCATAAATACAATGTGTAATTTGCTGTTGACTACGTATATTCAGGAGATATTTCCCTTGGACCATATTCAAGTTGTCTCCCCCAAATCATACTGGACAATAAGAGAATGAACTCTTAAATTATGAAGTACAAATTAAAAGACTTGCTCCATGCATGTGTACAGTTCGAAAATGAGGCTTATCAAAACAGCTTACTTTTATTTAAATCAATAATACATCACAATATTTTTAAATACTTTATATATAATAGAGGGCAAAGGTCCAAACACACCTACTTGAAAATCATAGGCCAGTTTATCTATGGACATAAAAACTTACTGCTCAGAGGGTCTTGTATTTGAAGGGGCATCCATTTATTATTTACTGTTGGACAACTTCACAACAATATATATCAACAAATATTAATTATTTATTACCTACAGACATCGATGTTTCATGCTAACGCAATCTTCAGTGCAGGAAGTTAATTTCCGACGGTCGGCGGGCTCGAACTCCGATCACAAATCGCCACTGTTGGCCACCACAAATTAGCTTAGAATTAAGGAGGAATTTAACTTTGTAAATACCAAGTCGGCGGGTATTTTTACAACGAGCAGCGAAAGTGATCTACAACAACAAACTGTGTTGGATCTCGCAATGAAGCTAGTAGCACTGCTTGTTATTAAACTCACTCAGAGCGCCCGGCCTTAGTAAAGGGGGCTTATCATAATATTTATAAACTGTTGGACAACTTCACAACATATAGTATAGAGGGCAAAGGCCCAAACACACCTACTTGAAAATCATAGGCCAGTTTATCTATGGACATAAAAACTTACTGCTCAGAGGGTCTTGTATTTGAAGGGGCATCAATTTATTTCAAGACTCAAGTGGCTCATAATCACAGCTCCCAACTTAGGATGATCCCCAAAACTTTCACCCTAATTCTCAGTAGCCCCTTACGTCTACAGTGACGTCAAAACGCCAGGCGAGGAGTGTTCTGTCTAGTATAGATGTAGACCCTTTAGAGTTATCTCCTTTTCCCGGGTCCCCATTCGTTAGGGACTTTTTTTTATCTCGACACCGGTTGGCAAGCAGCTGCCGGTGCTCTGTTTTCTGAATGCTCGCTGCCGCTGTGTAACGGAGAAAACCGCATGGTGGAAATTCTATCTCCCCACAGATTCTGACATTTTGGCCATCTTCGTTTTTTTTTACTTTGCTGCCTTAGGGCCGGCTTTAACCCTCAAGACAGCTAGCATAACTCTTTTTGATGGATAATAAAACCTACAGTTAAAATATTCGACGACTCAGAGTCTTGTTTATCAAAAGGAGTTATGCTAGCTGTCTTGAGGGTTAAAGCCGGCCCTAAGGCAGCAAAGTAAAAAAAACGAAGATGGCCAAAATGTCAGAATCTGTGGGGAGATAGAATTTCGGGTATCTTTAAGAATGATCAGTACGCTGAAAACGCTCAAAAAAACAAATATACAACAAATAAAAGTAACTGTCGTCGATAAAAGATAATTTAAAACTGACCTGTGATATTTGTTTGTATTTATAACCCGTGTCAATTGCTATTTAGTAGAAATCAATAGTTTTGTAACACGAACTTGCAAAAAAAAAAAAAATGGCGCTTGCTCGTAAGTGAGCACAAGACGCCATATTGTCTAAAAAAAAAACGAGTAAAAAATGAACAAGAAATTTTTTTTACATCTAATAAAAACCCATAGTACGTCAAAATACAAACAAATATCATAGGTAAGTAGACAAATATCTCTTCTCGACGTAGGTTAAACTCACTTGTTGCCTATTTATTTTTATAACCCCGTTCTCGTTAGTTTTTTGGACCCCGTCCGCGACTGTACTGATCATTCTTAAAGATACCCAGAATTTCCACCATGCGGTTTTCTCCGTTACACAGCGGCAGCGAGCATTCAGAAAACAGAGCACCGGCAGCTGCTTGTCAACCGGTGTCGAGATAAAAAAAAGTCCCTAACGAATGGGGGTCCGGGAAAGGGAGATAACTCTAAAGGGTCTACATCTATACTAGACAGAACAGGCAGCATGCCTTGTTTGGGGTGGACTAATTAAAAAAAACATAAAACAAAAAAAAAACAAGTAACAATGTTTCATTTTTAGAAGTTATAATGATACTTCTCTACTGAATGACAGATTTGCAATTAGAACTCCGAACCGAATGAAAAGCCGAACCAAATACAAACATCAGCCGATCTGCCTCTGAAAACCAGAGAAACCCAACTGACCCCCTCTGCCCATCTTGCTGGAATATATATATATATATAGTTTTTCATGGTAAACAACTGATGATCCCTTAAAATAGTGTTAGAAACTAACTAATATAATAACTGTAAAAAATAAATTGACTTACATGAGTGATTTTCCACTGGAAGACTTGAGACTATAAGTTTGTTTTTTTTTTGTTTTTTTTTTTATACAGGGTGGGCCAAAATAAGGGTCCTATCTTTAAATTTGAATAACTTCCACAAAATAAAAGTTAAACTCACCAAACTTTATGTGTGTGTAGACTGACCCTTCCGAGATTTTTTGAAATAAACAAAACAAATTTTAGCCGAAAAACACTTCTTAAAACTTACAAAAACTAAAGTATTGTTTTTTACACTGTTTTGAGTTTTTTAAGCAAAAATAATGTTTTCTAAATGAGGGTACGTTCCTTAGGGCTAATACGGCTCATGCTTGCTTCGGAAGGGGTCCTTTACTTATTCTAAAAAAAAAATTTTTTTTAAATCAATAAATAAAAAAGTTATGAATTTTTAAAAATAGGACCATTATTTTTGCCCACCCTGTATATATATATATATACATATATATATATATATACATCTTGCTGGAATATTAATATATATGTTGATGTCATTTGTGGTGGACCACCCAACCACCTACTTGGAAATCATGGACTAGAGAGGAAAAAAAAACGATATCTAGACTAAAAAAGTAATAATCTTTTTGGTAAGTATTTGATGGATGTCTGCCAGAAAAAAAAAACCCATCTCAATAAGCCTAGAAAAAAAAATTAATCATAGAAACATTAATGGTCTCTTCCTGGACCGAATTTAAGCAGGCTGTCAATTGCATTCTGGGAGAACAGAAAAATCCCCCAAAATACAGTCAAAATCCTGTTTGAATTCGATCTAAGAAGGAACCCTTAAGTTGAAGACCTGGCCAGAGATAGGTTAGTTTGAAAGTTATTACTTATTGTAGTACGTCTAATTTTTTTTTTTTTCTGTTTGATAGTGGGACTTTCTATTGAGCAACAACCGATGTGCAATGATTCTGTACTGCTCTTGTTTTGGAGTGGATAGATCGTTGCGGATATTTCAGATTAGACTCTATGCCTTTTTAACATCCCCCGAAAGAACCAATAGATTTTACCATTTCCGTTGGCGGCATTCTGACAGGTAGGCCATGAGTCTTTCACCTAGTTTTTTTTTTTTGTTTCTTAACATAGTTCACCCCAAACAAGGCAGGCCACCACTGTAGACGTAAGGGGTTACTGAGAATTAGGGTCATCCCAAATTTGGACTTGCGCAGCGAGATGTCTGTTCACATTAGTTTTCAATTTCTGCATGTCGGGGGAGCAGGGAGGGAGTTCCAGAGGCTGACAATACGAGGAAAGAAGCTATTGGTCTCTGCAGTTTCAGTGTTTATCTTGTGCCAGTCTTCACTGAGAGGTGTTCTTGCTGTTACAAAAAGATTTTAACGGAAATACAGTTGGGAAATTAGTCCAAAACAATTTATTTGGGTTTACCTACTCATGTGTGACATATTTGCGTTAAAAACATTTTAATATCTAATAGCCAATGTAAGCATGTGAAGCTACCGGTAGTAGCATAGTTAGTCATTTTCTTACATACTAGCTGTCCCGGCCTAGCAGTGCCCGGGATTCAACAATGGCATTCAATGTATTTTATTTACCCCCCATCCGGTTAATATTTGAGAATTGAATGCATTATCATTGACTTTTTTTTAACCTTGTTTTTCTTACATACTAGCTGTCCTGGCCTAGCAGTGCCCGGGATTCAACAATGTCATTCAATGTATTTTATTTACTCCTCTCTCCGGTTAATATTTGAGAATTTAATGCATTATCATTGACTTTTTTTTAACCTTGTTTTTCTTACATACTAGCTGTCCCGGCCTAGCAGTGCCCGGGATTCAACAATGTCATTCTATATATTTTATTTACCCCCTCTCCAGGAGGTTAGACACGGGTTTTGATGAAAGTGTTTCTGTGGAACGAACTGGATTCGAACCCGGCACACCCAGGTCCTCGGTCTGCATCGTTAACTACGTAGCTACTGTGCCATCCGCGTGCCAGTTACATCTAGTAGTATAGTTAGTCATCCGTCGCATTTGTTTTCTTCCGGAAGTAAACTCTATATTGGTGACCTTCATAAATCCAACCACATCCTCATGATAACTTTACATGCTTATATTTACTATTAAAGACTAAAAGACAAAGGACACTCCCTGTAAGGGTAGCTGTGCGTATAATTGTCAAGCAAGGGTTGCGTAATACCAACCACATCTCTTCTGATTCGGCACTGCTTGATTCCAGTAGCCAGGAGAATTGCAAGACGACTGGAAACACTGCCGGGATAAGCGGAGAGCACATACAGCACCTGGTATTCCCAAATTGGTCACCCATTTTAGTACTGACCAGGCTGAACTTCGCTTGACGTGTAAACGCGATGGTGCCGTATATACAAATACATCACAAATGAGTAGGTAAACCCAAATAAATTGTTTCAGATTAATTTCTCAACTATGTTACATTTAAAATCTTTTATGTCCTTAATAGTTACTATTATCAAAAAAAAAAAATGTTTAATTTATGAAATAAATGTCCAAAAAAAAAAATTTCATTAAAAATTTATAATTTTATTTTCTCTAGATTAACGGGAGATAACTCTTCATAAGCCATCTTAAAAAAAAAGAAATAGTTAAAACATGCGACTCCGTTCGATTTAGCAACTGATCACAATCCTCCGTTGCCAACTACTCGTTCCGTATCGGTTTTCCCTGCTCATCATCTTAGTAAGACATTGGTAGCGTGTCTTCTGGTCCAGGCACTTTAGACACACACATGGTATCTGTGGAGCCACTGCCTTCAGTCCAGCCTCTGACCAGTACAACGTTGTCGCCGATGGATAAGAGGTTTCTTTTGATGGCGTGTGCGAACACGGCCTTGATGCCATCATTGTAATCGGTCTCCCACGTACCGCTAACTGCACCTACGAA
This sequence comes from Sepiola atlantica, assembly GCA_963556195.1. Classification (NCBI taxonomy): domain Eukaryota; kingdom Metazoa; phylum Mollusca; class Cephalopoda; order Sepiida; family Sepiolidae; genus Sepiola; species Sepiola atlantica. Next base: position 1,194,129 of record OY744553.1, read on the forward strand.
AAGCCGAGAAAAAAGAAAAGATTATTTATAAAAAAAAATATATTTTTTGTATTTCATAATGGTTATGCACTCAGATACGCATAAATGGCAGGTTTTAAAACGAGGCTGATAAGATGTCGCTTTTTTAAGAAGTGTTTTTGATGTTTGTTGGGATGGGTTAGGGTTTAAGGTTTGGTTTAGAGTTAAGGGTTAGGGTAAGGGTTTAAGGTTAGATTTTTTTATCTGTTTATTCACCTGCTCAGGGCTAACCATCTTTAGGGCTAGGGTTAGCTAAATTTTTAAGATGGGATAAAGATGGTTACTGGACAAGGATAGATGCATTGGTTTGTGTAACCTTTCTTTGCGACGTGGTTTGTGTAACCTTTCTTTGCGACGTGGTTGGTGTAACCTTTCTTTGCGACGTGGTTGGTGTAACCTTTCTTTGCGACGTGGTTGGTGTAACCTTTCTTTGCGACGTGGTTGGTGTAACCTTTCTTTGCGACGTGGTTGGTGTAACCTTTCTTTGCGACGTGGTTGGTGTAACCTTTCTTTGCGATGTGGTTTGTGTAACCTTTCTTTGCGACGTGGTTGGTGTAACCTTTCTTTGCGACGTGGTTTGTGTAACTTTTCTTTGCGACGTGGTTGGTGTAACCTTTCTTTGCGACGTGGTTGGTGTAACCTTTTTTGGGGATGCGATACAATCAAACAACACGGTGCACAGACGGGTAATAATTTTTATGTGGGAGAAACAATACAAAAGATAACACATTGAGTTGAGTGAATACGGAAAAGATGAAATAATCTTTATCTCGGAATTCGTCGATTCTTCTGCCATCAGCCTAGCACAGAACGCAGGATCACATCTTGTCCACCACGAACTTGGAGTGTTCTGCTGATAACATGATCTGGCCCCAGCGATCATGAGTGAATCTCGGTATATGCAGACGCACACCTGTTGAAGAGGCGACGATTACAATGACCGTACAGGCTGAATCAGAACTTCACTAGATCGACAGAAAATAGTTCATTCATGTAACTACTACACATCTGTTATCCGATTCTGATTAAAAAAAAAATATGAAAAGGTTGATATTGATCAACGATCTTTGATGCTTTCCCAGTGTACAAATGCGTAACTCCATTTGCAGTTCTGACTACATTAGAGGTTATTGGCATCAATCTTTTGTTGTCAGAAAACACTTTCTATATCTCTCTCCCTTTCTATCTCTCCCCTTTTCTATATCCCTCCATTTTTCTATCTCTCTCCCCCTTTCTATCTCTCTCCCCCTTTCTATCTCCCCCCCCCTTTCTATCTCTCTCCCCCTTTCTATCTCCCTCCCTATTTCTATATCTCTCCCTCATTTTCTATCTCTCTCCCTCTTTTTATCTCTCCCTCCCCCTCTCTTCCCCTTTCTATATCTCCCCTCCCCCTTTCTATCTCTCTTCCCCTTTCTATCTCTCTCTCCCCCTTTCTATCTCCCAATCCATTATTCACTGTCACCTGTTACGTTCATAAGCGATGTTTCTGACAAAGGGGGAAGAATTGCATTAAACTTGGAGATTTTAATATGAAAAAAATAAAAAGGAAGAAAAAAGAAAAATTCTCTCACCTTGATAAAGAAATGGAAACACTCCCCTGTAGAGATGAAGTTGTCTCGACGTGCTCGGGTCTCTGGTGACAGTCAAAATCGGACAGCGCGGACGATAACGCGAGATGAGGGCAGCCGTCCTAACAAACAATTTTAAAGAAATGGCATCCATTATTTTGAAACGGGGTGAAAAAGAAAAGATTTAATTTTGATATTAAAATATATTTTTGGAAATAAACAGAATTGATCCATTTTATTGTTGGTTCTTTTGAGATGCCAATGTGATATCTTACGGGATCAACCAAATTTTAAAAATGGGAGAGAGAGGGTGAGAGAGAGGAGAGAAGAGAAAGGGGGATAAAAAGAGAGAAAGAGGGAAGGAAAAGGTAGAAGAGAGGGAGGAAGAAGAGAGAGAGATAGAAGGAATAAGGAGACAAGGAAGACAGAGAGAGGGGAAGGAAGAGAGTGAGAAAAGAGAGAGGAGGATAAAAAGAGAGAGAAAGGGGGAGGGGAAAAGGTAGAAGAGAGGAGGGAGGATGTACTTGCATGGCATTTTTCTTCAAACTATCATCCTGAGGAAGTCTTACAATAAAGACGAAACGTTGATGAATATATAAACAACTATCTTTTGGTTTTTCATTTCCCATATATATATATATATATATAATCAAATATGAAACTAAAAGTAAACTTTTAGTAGATAGAACCTATAGTGAAATGGTTTAAGCTCAATATACGAGATAGAGCAATTATAAAGATAGATGAAAGAAGAGGGATACACATGTACGAATGTCCAGATTTATTTCAAACTTCAATTGTTCAATGCAAGGTATATTCTGTAATAAAATTATGTTTATTATTCTTTCCTTAAGCCAAGGCTTTTCAAAGATCGAAATCTTATCAGAGGAATTATATAGATAGATAAGTTGGCATCTAAATCTCCTTTGATTGGACACCTTATCAACGGACAATTACCAACTGGACAAACCCCATATCTTTTTTACACAAATTTTTTTTTCACTCTCCATTTCTTAATATTTTTTCAAATGTTGAATTTTGGCTCTTCCAATGCCAACTTATCTATCTATATAATTCCTCTGATGATAAGATTTCGATCTTTGAAAAGCCTTGGCTTAAGGAAAGAATAATAAACATAATTTTATTACCGAATACACCTTGCATTGAACAATTGAAGTTTGAAATACATCTGGACATTCGTACATGTTTATCACTCTTCTTTCATCTATCTTTATATATATATATATATATATATATATATATATATAAATTTGGGAAAGTTCATTTTCTTAAGCATCTTTGAATTTTAATATAAAGATAGAGGCAAAATGCCTTCACTGAGAAAACCATGTGTTAGATGCAGATAATTTATTAAATCAAAAAAAACAAAAAAAAAACATTTTTTTTTTTTTTACCCTGACTCATATAACTGATATTTCGCTTGATAAAACAAGCCTCTTCGGAGTTTAGACAAGTAAAAGGTATTAACCTGTTCTTTTTTTTGTAATAATCCTTCCTGGTCTTGTTGTCCGATGTTCTGGACTAACGGTGCAAATGTCTGTTTTATTTGAACTTAAAATAGCGCATGTTTTGATTTTTTGATTTTGATTGAATAAATTATTTGCATCTAACACATGGTTTTCTCAGTGAAGGCATTTTGCCTCTATCTTTATATTAAAATTCAAAGATGCTTAAGAAAATGAACTTGCCCAAATTTATATATATATATATATGTATATATATATATATGTACAGGGTGGGCCAAAATAAGGGTCCTATCTTTAAATTTGAATAACTTGAATTTGAATAACTTCCACAAAATAAAAGTTAAACTCACCAAACTTTATGTGTGTGTAGACTGACCCTTCCGAGATTTTTTGAAATAAACAAAACAAATTTTAGCCGAAAAACACTTCTTAAAACTTACAAAAACTAAAGTATTGTTTTTTACACTGTTTTGAGTTTTTTAAGCAAAAATAATGTTTTCTAAATGAGGGTACGTTCCTTAGGGCTAATACGGCTCATGCTTGCTTCGGAAGGGGTCCTTTACTTATTCTAAAAAAAAATTTTTTTAAATCAATAAATAAAAAAGTTATGAATCTTTAAAAATAGGACCCTTATTTTTGCCCACCCTATATATATATATATATATATATATATATATATATATATATATAAATGTGTGTATGTAATTCAGTGTTATAGGATAAATAACAAGAGTGCTCAATTACTTATACAAGAGCAAATATATTTTTATTCTAGTTGACATTATACATTAGTTTGATCTTCGATCGGTACTGTCGGTTTCATGGAAACACTGGAAACTCAACCCGCATGGTTACTGATACCAAATGTGACCAATTCATCAAAAATCGGCTGATGAATCTGTCACATTTTATTTTGTTTAATGGAAATCACTCCAGACAAGGCATGAAGCCACTTTATATAAGGAACTAAAAAAAAATACTACTTCAAGGTCAACAAGCGGCGCATGCGTGGTCCCCCTCTGTATGTGACTCGATATGGCGAGTGTAAAATGCAATAAATTTGGGCAATTTGGGGCATTTTTAGTCAAAAATGCCCCAAATTGCCCAAATTTTTCAGAGGTCAAGAATTTTTCTGAGGTCAAGGATGCTCATTTTATATCCAGAACAATTGCCTCTACATTTTGGCCAAGTTTCAGAAAAATTGAATGGATGGATCAAACGTTATGGGAGAAAAGGGTCATTTTTTGCCATTTTAGGGGCTTTTGACCCCCTGGGGGCGCGAACCAGATTTTTTCCAAGGTCAGCGATACTTATTTTCTATTAGGAACAATTGCCTTCACATTTTGGCCAAGTTTCAGAGAAATTGAATGGATGGATGAAAAGTTATGGGGCAAAAAATGTCATTTTTTTGCCATTTCGGGGCCTTTTGACCCCCTGGGGGGCTAACCAGATTTTTTTTCAAAAATCGGAGAATGTCACTTTCTAACCTGACCAAAGTTACAACTTCATGCAAAATTTCAGAGAAATTCAATGGATGGTTGCGGAGAAAAATCCGAATGGACGGACACACGGACGGAAATGCCTCAAAACATAAGTCCCCCGATTTTATAAATCGGGGGGACCAAAAACTAGCTAACGATAAGTGTTAGATGGATAGATTTTGACCCCAAAAAACAATAATTCTTCCCCCTTTGTCAGAAACATCGCTCATGGAATGTGAGGACTAACGGACAAAATAAGGAAAGCGAGAGTTACGAGGCTGCGGAAAGTAAACCCAACGTTAGTCACTTTCTACTCTCCTGACCCTGGCTCATACGAGAAATGATGCACCTTCTCCACGTATCTTTAACCCTGCGGGTTGAGTTTCCAGTGTTTTCGTGAAACGGAAGGTATCGATGGAAGATCAAATTAATGTATAGTGTCCATTAAGTGTTTTGCGTTAAAAATCCCCCCCCCCTTTCTAAATACCCAAAAGAGTCTGTTGACTGACCTTCCAGTTGAAGTGACGACCACAATTGCCCTTGCATGAGAACTCATGGCCCCCTTGACTGCCGCAATGGCCGTTGCATGGTCCTTCATCAAATGCGATGCCGAAGCCATTTCAATCATTTGCAAATGGTCGTTAAACATTGCGCTTTCGGCCTCACGACAGATCTGAAACGGGACGGCAAAGTTTTTAAAAAAAAAAAAAAAATTATTTTCCGTTGTCAAAGTAACAAATTAAAACAAATATTCAGCAACAAAAACAAACAAACTTTTTGTATTTCGGAATTTTTGAGATGAGGATTGATAATTTGGATTATTCCACACGGACGCATTGTGCAACGGATAAAAGTGTTGAGTGATAATGATATCAACCTTTGCACCCGTCAAAGGAACGAGATATCCACCTTTGCACCCGTCGAAGGAACGAGATATCCACCTTTGCACCCGTCGAAGGCACGAGATATCCACCTTTGCACCCGTCGAAGGCACGAGATATCCACCTTTGCACCCGTCGAAGGCACGAGATATCCACCTTTGCACCCGTCAAAGGAACGAGATATCCACCTTTGCACCTGTTGAAGGAACGAGATATCCACCTTTGCACCTGTTGAAGGAACGAGATATCCACCTTTGCACCCGTTGAAGGAACGAGATATCCACCTTTGCACCTGTTGAAGGAACGAGATATCCACCTTTGCACCCGTCAAAGGAACGAGATATCCACCTTTGCACCTGTTGAAGGAACGAGATATCCACCTTTGCACCCGTCAAAGGAACGAGATATCCACCTTTGCACCCGTCGAAGGAACGAGATATCCACCTTTGCACCCGTCGAAGGAACGAGATATCCACCTTTGCACCCGTCGAAGGAACGAGATATCCACCTTTGCACCCGTCGAAGGCACGAGATATCCACCTTTGCACCCGTCGAAGGAACGAGATATCCACCTTTGCACCCGTCGAAGGAACGAGATATCCACCTTTGCACTCGTCGAAGGAACGAGATATCCACCTTTGCACTCGTCGAAGGAACGAGATATTCACCTTTGCACCCGTCGAAGGCACGAGATATCCACCTTTGCACCCGTCGAAAGAACGAGATATCCACCTTTGCACCCGTCGAAGGAACGAGATATCCACCTTTGCACCCGTCGAAGGCACGAGATATTTACCTTTGCACCCGTCGAAGGAACGAGATATCCACCTTTGCACCCGTCGAAGGAACGAGATATCCACCTTTGCACCCGTCGAAGGAACGAGATATCCACCTTTGCACCCGTCGAAGGAACGAGATATCCACCTTTGCACCCGTCGAAGGAACGAGATATCCACCTTTGCACCCGTCGAAGGAACGAGATATCCACCTTTGCACCCGTCAAAGGCACGAGATATCCACCTTTGCACCCATCAAAGGAACGAGATATCCACCTTTGCCCCCGTCAAAGGAACGAGATATCCACCTTTGCACCCGTCAAAGGAACGAGATATCCACCTTTGCACCCGTCAAAGGAACGAGATATCCACCTTTGCACCCGTCAAAGGAACGAGATATCCACCTTTGCACCCGTCGAAGGAACAAGATATCCACCTTTGCACCAGTCAAAGGAACGAGATATCCACCTTTGCACCAGTCAAAGGAACGAGATATCCACCTTTACACCCGTCAAAGGAACGAGATAACCAACTTTTGCACCCGTCGAAGGAACGAGATATCCACCTTTGCACCCGTCGAAGGAACGAGATATCCACCTTTGCACTCGTCGAAGGAACGAGATATCCACCTTTGCACTCGTCGAAGGAACGAGATATCCACCTTTGCACTCGTCGAAGGAACGAGATATCCACCTTTGCACTCGTCGAAGGAACGAGATATCCACCTTTGCACCCGTCGAAGGAACGAGATATCCACCTTTGCACTCGTCGAAGGAACGAGATATCCACCTTTGCACTCGTCGAAGGAACGAGATATCCACCTTTGCACCCGTCGAAGGCACGAGATATCCACCTTTGCACCCGTCGAAGGAACGAGATATTCACCTTTGCACCCGTCAAAGGAACGAGATATCCACCTTTGCACCTGTCAAAGGAACGAGATATCCATCTTTGCACCCGTCAAAGGAACGAGATATCCATCTTTGCACCCGTCAAAGAAACGAGATATCCATCTTTGCACCCGTCAAAGAAACGAGATATCCATCTTTGCACCTGTTGAAGGAACGAGATATCCACCTTTGCACTTGTCGAATGCACCAGATATCATCTTCTTTCACAATTATCAAAGGCACGAGGTTGCATTCCCCATTGAAGGCCAGAGATATTATCTGCCTTCACAACAGTCGAAGGCACGAGATATCGACTTTTGCAGCCGTTGAAGGAACGAGATATCCACCTTCGCACCGATTGAAGGAACAAAATATTATCCTTTGCACCTGTTGAAGATAACATCTGCCTTCACACCTGTCAAAGGAATGAGACATCATCCGCCTTCTCGACTGTCGAAGGCACGAGATATCATCTACCTTGGCACCCGTCGGAGGCATGACGTAGCATCCGTCTTGGGAACTGTCAAAGGTATGAGATATCATGTGTGGTCACAGACACAATATTGCATTCAACTTTGCGTCCTTCGAAGGCACGAGATATCATCCGCCTTCTCGACTGATGCTGCATTTCCTCCTCTCACCTGTACTAACGTCTTTATCGCCAACAATGGGTTTTTCCCTTTGGCCGTCTCGGAGGACAACATGATACAGTCAATTCCATCCAGCACTGAGTTGGCAACGTCACCGGCTTCGGCACGCGTCGGTCGTGGATGGACAGTCATACTCTGCAACATCTGAAAACAGTGAAAAAAAAAAAAAAAAATGCTTACTTATGATGGAGAATACTATGTCATTGCGATACTATACAATGATCCCCCTCCCCCCCAACATCAGGACCACCGGGAGAGATTAGCTAGAAAATGAATGACAATAAAAAGACATTAAACAGGACAGGCTCTTTGAAATAAACAGATAAAACGACGCCGTGATAATTAGGGTTGCGGGGACGGGTGGGGGTGGGGGGGCAAGATAGAGAATTTTTAAAGATGTTGAAAAAAAACAAAAAAACGGACGTCTCTAGTTTCCGGCAAAAGTAAGCTGAGGAAAAAGCGGAAGTCTTTCGATTCCGATGAGAGGAGCAGAGATAAGAGACAACGTGAAGACAAAGAAAAGGAGAAACAGAAAAAATTGCTTCTCGAGACTTCGGATTGGCTAAGCACTTTGGCATCTTCCGGCTGTTTACGTAAACATTCTATTTGGAGAGAGAATCCTTGTGTTACTGACTGAGGTCATGCAATTGACATTGCGACTCGTGTCGGAGTCGAGCCATGACCTTGAACCACCACAACGAGCAAACGATCGCAGCCTGTGTAGTGTACGCACACAAACGCACTTAGCTGGATATTCCACCAGACTAGATGAATTCTTGTCCTGGAATCCGGTAAGACCAAGAGACCACAAGAATTGGGGAGAGGAAAATGAATGTTCTTAACTTCTTTACTAACTCAACGTTTGGGAGGTAAATGAGAACTTTAATGGAACACTCGGATATCTATATATCTGATATAGAAATCAAGAGTTAGCCCCTAGGAAAGGGGTCCCCTTGATTTCTGAGAACTTCGACTGAAGTAAAATGAAAAAGTTAGACCGAATATGATGATGATTGTAATCACCAGTTTTGTTTTTTTAATAACTTGCATAAGAATAGAGTAATAATACGTAATTTTCGTCTGGAGGCGGCAAATATTTGCGGGTGTATATAATCACATTGAAATAATGGTCCTCATTAGACTACCGAAGTTGAGCAACACTAAGCTAGGTCAATATTTAGATGGGTGACCATTTAGGAATATCAGGTGTTGTAAGCGAAACACTCCACTTGGGTATGTAAATGGGTGTTGGCGATAGACTAGCGTCCTGTTGCACCGTTCGTTAAAGCCATTTATCCAGCTTATCTCTGAAAAGTAACGAATGGAATTCAGGAAAATTTGATCCCCTCGATGAGAATGTGTCCGATGATCCTTCGAACATGAAAAGAAAGAAAATTTTGTAAGAGGGTCGTGCAAATGAATGTGAATAAAAGGGGCCATCTTGATCGGGGAGGTGTGAGGGGGGGGGGGGGCGACGCTTACCTGACTGGCACAGGTGACAGACTTTCCCGCCACGTTTGCTTGTTTCGTGAGTATCTTCTGTGCGAGAAACACCTTTTCCGTTTTGATGTTAATCCCCAAATTGCCGCGCGAGATGATGATTCCGTCAGATGCGGCGAGGATTTCGTTGAGGCTGTCAAAGAGTTAAAAAAAAAAAAAAAAAAAAAAAAAAAATAATGAAAAATTACAACGATATGACTAACACAACAGTTACATGGGTCATGGCTTTTTTGACTAATTAGTATAAAAAAATAAAATAAAAGATTGCAGAAAAAATCCAGAATATATATATATATATATATATATATATATATATATACAGGGTGGGCAAAAATAAGGGTCCTATTTTAAAAAATTCATAACTTTTTTATTTATTGATTTTTTTTTTTTTTTTTTTTTAGAATAAGTAAAGGACCCCTTCCGAAGCAAGCATGAGCCGTATTAGCCCTAAGGAACGTACCCTCATTTAGAAAACATTATTTTTGCTTAAAAAACTCAAAACAGTGTAAAAAAACAATACTTTAGTTTTTGTAAGTTTTAAGAAGTGTTTTTCGGCTAAAATTTGTTTTGTTTATTTCAAAAAATCTCGGAAGGGTCAGTCTACACACACATAAAGTTTGGTGAGTTTAACTTTTATTTTGTGGAAGTTATTCAAATTCAAGTTATTCAAATTTAAAGATAGGACCCTTATTTTGGCCCACCCTGTATATATATATATATATATATATATATATATATAGCCCCCTTTACTAAGGCTGGGCACTCTGAGTGAATTTAATAACAAGCAGTACTACTAGCTTCATTGCAAGATCCAACAAAATTTGTCGTTGTTGCTGATCACTCTTCGCCGCTTGCTGTGAATACCTATATATATATATATACATCTATGTATATATATATATATATATATATATACATCTATGTATATATATATATATATATATATATATATACATCTATGTATATATATATATATATATATATATATATACATCTATGTATATATATATATATATATATACATCTATGTATATATATATATATATATATATATACATCTATGTATATATATATATATATATATATACATCTATGTATATATATATATATATATATATATATATACATCTATGTATATATATATATATATATATATATATACATCTATGTATATATATATATATATATATATATATATATACATCTATGTATATATATATATATATATATACATCTATGTATATATATATATATATATACATCTATGTATATATATATATATATATATATATATATATACATTTATGTATATATATTTGTTTCTGACATTTGCGACAGACACTGCCGCTCCCACATTGGTCTCTTCAGCCACAAGCGGCGCTGATCCAGCCGAGCAGGCAGACAGGACAACTAGGCTAAGAATGCATCACCCATGGTTAATAGTATGTATCGGTTGTATTGTCTAGGTTTATTCAAGCATAGATATTTTGAGGCATACAATTTTAAAGAATTGGTGCTGTTACAAATATGGGTGTCACTGTTTTTAACTTATGATCATGGATTTTTGAAAGAATTACAGATTGGCGTCCATTATACTCTGAAAACGTTTATTTATGAAAATCAGACATTTCTAGTTCCAGAAAGACCCTGTAATCTTGTAGGTTCTTCCAATTGTCCTAAACACTAGCTCAGTCTAAATATATTCACCCACTAACAATCGCATGAGAGGACGCTCGATGCCTTTGAAATTAAACCATGGGCTGACGGTGGCTAAGTGGTTAACGACGTGAACTGAAGACCTGGGTGTGCCGGGTTCGAATCCAGTTTGTTCCACAGAAACACTTTCATCAAAACCCACACCTGACCTTGTGTCTGACCTCCCCTGGAGAGGAGGTAAATAAAATGCATCACCCATGATCAACTCTGACCAACGGAGGCCTACTACTATGTAGATTTATTTTACTTTTGTAAACAAAGGCATATTGCCACTGAAGTGTAAGGGGCTGCTGTGAAAGGAGCCAGATTTAAAGGGGCCATCCTAAGTGGGGAGTTGTGCAGCAAGATGTTTGTTCACATTACATTTAAATTTCTGCATGTTGGTACGGTCGGGGAAACGGGGAGCAGAGAGAGAATTCCAAAGGCAAGCGACCTGAGGAAAGAAGCTATTAAAGTAGAAAATCTTCCAGTATCTTGGATCTCTACAGAGAAGGGGTGTGATTTTGCTGCTAGTCGTGTGTATTTATGTTGAGGTGGAGTGGGGGTACAAGTTTAGTAAGTTCAACAGAGCACATTCTGTGGAAGTATTTGTAAAATAAACACAAGAGTGCAACTCTGTTGTGATGCGACAGGGGCTGGAGCTTGCCAGACAGTGCGGGGCTTATTAGGTTAAAAATTATTTTTTGCACCCTGTCCAGGGGGGGAAAGGCTAATGGTTGGTGCACCGGCCTAGATGTGGCAACAATACTCGATGTATGAGCGAATGGTGGCTTTGTAAATGTCATGGTGATCTACCCTATTCCGTCGGTGTATGGACTCTTCCGTACTCTATGAATAGAGTCGTTATTACCAATGAATAGAAGTGAGGAAAAGACATTATCTGTTTCGGAGTGTATCTAATTAGTTGCCTCTTTCATTGACAGAAACTTCTTCAAAGTAAACAGAGACGATATATATATGTTATATATATATATTATTGTTAGGGGTAACTAAAGAAACGATTTATCTCTCTTGCATCATGCGGTAAAGTTAAGAGTTATCGCCCTTGTCGATAGAGTCTTGCCGGCAGAAAAGATAAACAGACCGACGTCTTGAAACTGTGTGTTATTTCATCTCGCGTTACAGCGGCAATTAACTCATTATTTTATTCTGTGTTCAGTTGTAATAAATTTGTTAAACATGTCTGTTGATATTTCATCCATTTTACTTTATCAAATATTATTGAGTAAACCTAAATTACAAGGTTTACAAAAATATATTTGATACCTTTTATGCAAGAGACAATCTTAAAAGTTTTCATGATCACATGACCCCTAGCATTTGGCCGCCTAGCTCCCCAGATCTCAATCTTTTAGATTATGATGTGGCCACAATACTCTTTGCACGGGCGTGTAATATCGTAGACTCGGTGCACAAGGATGAAACGAAGGGCAAAGTAAAGCAAAGAAAGAAACAAAAGACAAAGAGATATGGTTGTGGCTTCAATCAGTGTCCGTGCTTAAGTAACACGTAATCACATCGGGCATGTTTATTTATAACTTGCTATATCAAGGGAGGTCACTCTAGCAGCTTGATGGAGGCGAGATAACTCTAAATGCAAAACATTACAGGGCGAACGGTGGTTTTATAGAGATATTGGATATTAGCAGGTGTGAGAAGTTTTCTAAAAACGTGGATGGAGAGACTTCCGTGGATGGAGAGACCTCCGTGGGTGGAGAGACTTACAGAAACAGAGACTTATAGAGATTGAAAGAGTTATGATGATTGACAAATTTGCATAGACAAAGAGATTTACTTAGATGGAGATATTTATGTGGACGGAGCGACTTGCATAAACGGGGAGACTTACTTGATTATTCCTTTGTAGTTCTCGATCTTTGCCAAAATCTTCATGTATTTGCCTTTTTCGCCAAGGAACGTCCTAGCAGACTTGATAAGACTGGCGTCACTAACCAATGACATAAACACCATGTCCACCTTTTTGGGAGGCGGGAATGAGATATAAATAAAAAAAAAATAAAAAAGAGTGTATAATTTCATAATTTTGAATAAAAAGTGTAAATTTCATAATTTTGAATAAAAAGTGTAAATTTCATAATTTTCAATAAGAAGTGTAAATTTCATAATTTTGAATAAAAAGTGTAAATTTCATAATTTTTAATAAGTGTAAATTTCATAATTTTGAATAAAAAGTGTAAATTTCATAATTTTCAATAAGAAGTGTAAATTTCTGATTAGAAGTTTATATATTTTAATACACATGCCGAATTGCATTGTGGGAATGTGTGAGAGAGTTTATAATGCCTAGTAGACACCATCCTCGAGTGTCTTCGGTCTCTCTGTACAAGGATTTGTCAGGACAACCTGACATGAGGATACTTCACCCTACAAGTCAATTCTGACCAAATATTCAAAATAACATAGTATTCAAAGCCCAAATAAGATCCCATCGACATGGCTATACACTGGCTCATACGAGGAATGGTGCACCTTCTCCTAGTGACGTTACCTCAAGCAACAGCACTTAGTTGGATACTCCACCAGACCAGATGAATTCTTGTCCTGGAATCCGTTAAGACCCAGAGACCAACAACATAATCAATTGGGGAGAGGGAAAATTAATGTTTTTAACTTTTCTACTAACTCAACGTTTGACGGATAAAAGAGAACTTTAATGGAATATTTGAATATCTATGTATCTCATATAGAGATCAGGTGTTAACCCCAGGAAGGAGCCCCTTGATTTCTGAGAACTTACTGAAGTAAAATAGAACGGAAAAAAAATGGCATTTTTTTTCCGTTCTAAAAGAAAATTCCTAAACGTATTAAATTGATGATGATGATGATGTTGATGATGATGTTGATGATGATGATGATGATGATGATGACGATGTTGATGATGTTGTTGATGATGATGATGTTGATGATGATGATGATGTTGATGATGATGATATGGGAATGATGATGGGAATGATGATGTTGATGATGATGATGACGATGTTGTTGTTGATGATGTTGATGTTGATGATGATGTTGATGTTGATGATGATGACGATGTTGATGATGATGATGCTGATGATGATGTTGTTGACGCTGTTGATGATGTTGATGATGATGATATGGGAATGATGTTGATGATGATGATGACGACGATGTTGTTGTTGATGATGTTGATGTTGATGATGACGACGAAAAAGAATAGCTAACATAATTAAAATTACTTTCATGTTTCGTACTTATTGCGCACACCTATTTAGATAAACTTGCTGCGATAATAAAAAAAAATTCATGGTTGAATACCGTTCAAAATATGAAAGAAACTATCTCAGGAATGTGGGTGGACAATGGCGGAAAAAGCTGAAATCGAGATGAACTTCCCAACCCTAAACATGCCCCCCTTCCCCCGTGTGAAATTTAACATAAAATGATCACCCATTTCTGGGCCATTCTAGCTTTTAAGGGGGAAAAAAAATATTTTTGTTATGGGAGATAAATTCTGTGCGTTTTTTTTTTTTTTGGGGGGGGGGGGGGGGAGGCTGGATTTTTTTCTATGCCGAAAAGTCAGTAAAAATACAAAATAATTAATTACCCTACTACTAATCCTAGGTTTGAGTGGAGAGCCCCCCCTAAAAATTTTTCCTTAATCCTACTGTTAACCCTAAGTCCGAATGGCAAGCCCCCCTCCCTAAAAAACACTCCCTCTACTACTAACCCTAAATTTGAATGCTCCTCCCACAAAAAAACTTCCTTCACCCTACCACTAACCTTAAGTTCAAGTGGCAAACACCCTAAAAAGCCTTTCTTAATCCTACTACTAACCCTAAGTTTGAGTGGTAACCCCCCCTAAACAAAAATCAGCTTAAAGCGTGAGCATAGTCGAATTCTATATATCGCTTGTGTTCACAGGGCTATAATAGTCAATGAAATAGGGGAAAATAGCTTTGCTTTATCATAAAGACTAGCAGAAAAACCCAACGTTGCTCAGCTAACCCTAACCCTAACCCTACTGTGTCCTTTTTCACTTTTCTCATAACACCCCATTATTTCCTTTTACTGACCCTGGTTTCGGCGCTTCTCCCTAATATAGTCAGAAAAAACTGAAATTTTGGAAAATTCTTATACATATGGTTTAAATTTCATTAAAATAGGTTATATGTACTTGAAGTTTAAAGTTGGTTCTACTTTCATAGCTCCCTTTAGGGGGAGCACATAGAGATTCGGCACATTGAGAGACACATAGAAATTCAGGATAACTTCCATTGTCTTCCTCGGAGAATTTTATACATACGATTTAAATTTCATCAAAATAGGATATATTTGAAGTTTGAAGAGAAGGTTCCCATAGCTCTATAGAGATTCAGGACCACTTCCATTGTCTTCCCCGGTAAATTTTACATTAGAATACACTTTTAGTTTTTACGCAGATTCTTTAACCTTTCTTTCTATAGGGAACACACACACAGACACTCATATTTATATATTGGGTTGGCCAAAAAGTGCGTTCGTTTATTTATAACTTGCTATATCAAGGGAGGTCACTCTAGCAGCTTGATGGAGGAGAGATAACTCTAAAGTCAAAACATTACAGGGCGAACGGTGGTTTTATCGGGATATTGGATATTGGATATTAGAAGGTGTGAGAAGTTTTCTAAATAAAACGTAAGAAATGGCAATAAAGATTGATTCATGAAGAGACTTCGGTATCTTTTACAATAATCCGCAGAGTCGCGAACGGGGTCCAAAAAACGAACGAGAACGGGGTAAAAAAAAATAAATATGCAACAAGTGAAGGTGACCTACGTCGAGAATAGATATTTTCCTACTTACCTATGACATTTGTTTGTATTTTTACGTAGTATAAATGGGTTTTATTAGATGTAAAAAAAAATTTCTTGCAGGGATTTTTACTAAAAAAAAAAAATGGCATCTCGGCCTTACCTCGTTACGATACCCCCCCCCCCCTCCAACGCTTGTCCAATGTTCGTGTGACAAAAATATTGATTTCTAATAAATAGCAGTTGAAACGGCTTAAAAATACAAACAAATGTCACAGATAAGTTGGAAAATAACTTTTATCGGCTACAGTTACTTTTATTTGTTGTATATTTGTTTTTATAGAGTTTTCACTCTGCGGATTATTTTTTTAAAAGTGGATATTAATTCAATTAATTTTCCACGCTCGATTTGGAAATCTTGAGAATGTCTGCGATTTGTCTGGTTGTCAAACAGCAATCTGCTTCATGATAAAGAAATACCGGCGCTAGATGGTGGTAGTGGTAGTAGATTTTTTCGTGTGAGCAAAAGTTACTCCGACTTCCTATAATTGAAAACGCTGACTGGATCAGATTTGTCGGAAAGTATCTGGGGTTTTTTTTTTTTCAAGTTGACTGGACTGGATTTTGCAAAAGAGCATTGTATCAAAGTTACAATATTTCGTACGACGAAACAAAAACTGAAATTTGGGTAAAAATGCTGGAAAAAGAAAAATGCTGAATATTCGCCGAAAAATACTATCTCAACGGAGGAGGTAATTATTGGAGGCGGATCAATTATGATTTCGGTTTGCATTAGTGCCCAAGGTGTAAGAGTGTTACTTAGAACTGATTAATACTTTTTTTTTTAACATGATTCACCCCAAACAAGGCAGGCCACCACTGTAAACGTAAGGGGCTACTGAGAAAAAAGAAAAAGGGGAGAAGGATTGGTGGTTCAGCTTAAATTTGGATCTGAGCAGCGAGATGTCCGTTTACATTAGTTTTAAATTTCTGCATGTCTGTACTGTCAGGGAAACAGGGGGCAGGGAGGGAGTTCCAGAGGCCAGCAGCACGAGGAAAGAAGCTATTTGAGTAGAATGCTCTCCGGCATCTGGGGACCTCCACAGTGAATGGATGAGATTTAGTAGAATGTCGAGTTAGTCTAGTGAATTTACGTCGAGGGGGCACCAGAGTAGCCAATTCATCGGAGCATAATCCATTGAAGTATTTGTAAAACAAGCACAAGGATGCTACATTGCGGCGATGGGACAGGGGCTGGAGCTTAGCTGACAGTGAGGGACCTATTAGGTTGACGACTATTTTTTGGACTTTGTCAAGGAGGGAGAGACTAGTAGATGATGCACCAGCCCAGATGTGGCAACAATACTCCATGCATGGGCGGATGGTGGCTTTGTAGAGATACAGGATAATGTCAGGTGTAAGGAGTCCACTAGCACGGTAGAGGGAGCCAACCTTCTTTGCGGCAGCCTTGGCAATGTCTTCAATGTATTTGTTCCAATTCATGTTACCTGTTACTTAGCACTTATATCCGTTACGCCACAAGTTCAAAGTAATAGTCTTCTGGAAGTTGAGGGTTCAATTTGAGAGAGTCAGGTATGCCGGAATTAATGTAGGAAATTATGAAATCGAATGAAACTGAATGATAATTTCTGGAAACACGCATCAGTTATTGGCATAAAGCGTGACCATATTGGAATACCGTATAGCTCCGGTGTGTGAAGTCCTTAAGTACTGAAGTTACACGTAGAGAAAGTAAGAGATTAGAAGCTGTTTATGAAATAAATATGCAAATTAAGAATACAGAAAGCCGATTGTGGGTGTTTTCAGGTAACTATATATACAGTATTTTGAAATGTTATGTTGTATAAGCGTAAACCATTTTGATGTTAATATAGTTTGGAGAAAAACAACATTTTCATTTATTTATTTCGATTATATCAAACTTAGTTATTCCCGCCTGTAGTGAGGATTGAACTCTGAGCCTCTAGAAGACTGCCACTTAAATGATTGTTACTCAATGCCTTTATCCCTTACGCTACAGGTCCACGGGGACAAGGTACACCCGTGGATTAAGTAAAGGATTCAGTTCGAACAGAACTAATATAGGAGCTAATCTTAGCATGGACTGTAAGCCTTTTTACAAAAAAGGGGTCGTCAAACGAAAGAAACACAAAGCCCTTTACTACTACTACAACAACAACAGCAGCAGCAGCAACAACAACGTACTATAAGTACTATATATATATATATATATATAGTACATATATATATACACATATATATATATGTAGATATATATATATAGTACTTTATATATATATATATGTAGATATATATATATATAGTACTTTATATATATATAGATATATATATATATAGTACTTTATATATATATATATATAGATATATATATATATAGTACTTTATATATATATATATGTAGATATATATATATATAGTACTTTATATATATATATATGTAGATATATATATATATAGTACTTTATATATATATATATGTAGATATATATATATATAGTACTTTATATATATATATATGTAGATATATATATATATAGTACTTTATATATATATATGTAGATATATATATATAGTACTTTATATATATATATAGTACTTTATATATATATATATATGTAGATATATATATATATAGTACTTTATATATATATATGTAGATATATATATATATAGTACTTTATATATATATATGTAGATATATATATATATAGTACTTTATATATATATATGTAGATATATATATATATAGTACTTTATATATATATATGTAGATATATATATATAGTACTTTATATATATATGTAGATATATATATATATAGTACTTTATATATATATGTAGATATATATATATAGTACTTTATATATATATATGTAGATATATATATATAGTACTTTATATATATATATGTAGATATATATATATATAGTACTTTATATATATATATGTAGATATATATATATATATATAGTACTTTATATATATATATATAGTACTTTATATATATATATATATATATATATAGTACTTTATATATATAGTACTTTATATATATATATATATAGTACTTTATACATATATATATATATATATATAGTACTTTATACATATATATATATATATATATATATAGTACTTTATACATATATATATATATATATATATATAGTACTTTATACATATATATATATATATATATATAGTACTTTATACATATATATATATATATATATAGTACTTATACATATATATATATATATATATAGTACTTTATACATATATATATATATATATATATAGTACTTTATACATATATATATATATATATAGTACTTTATACATATATATATATATATATAGTACTTTATACATATATATATATATATATATAGTACTTATATATATATATATATATATATATATATAGTACTTTATATATATATATATATATATAGTACTTTATATATATATATATATATATATATATATATTAGTACTTATATGGTAGTTGTTTCCTAGATGTTAATCCAATGAAACTCCAGTGTGTATAAAATATTGCTCAATAATAGGTAGAGCTGTACAATAGTATAACCTTTTTTTTATTTATACAAACATTATTGGCTACATATTTGCATACATGTTTCAACTACGACTTTTATTCACAGTCCAGTGTCATCGGGCCATTATATATTTACTGAAAGCAATGAGCGGATTACATTCTCGCATGCCGTTTTCTTTTCCCCAACTTAAATTCCACTCCCATTTAGAGACTGACATGCTTCTTTTTGGTTCTGAACGAACAGTGGGCGGTCTGTTATTTAGAAAGTGTAGCGAGGGTCTTACTAACCGGTTTTTGCTTTTCTTTTTCCTGCTTCCCATTATACTCCAATGAATTTCTGTATGGGTTGGCCAAAAAGTTCGTTCGTTTTTTTAGGAAAGAGGAATCCAGACATCAAGTTTAGAAACATAACCGCAATTCATTTTCGATGCTCGATTTGGAAATCTTAAGAATGTCTGTGATTTGTCTGATTGTCAAACGGCAATCTTGTTTAACTACTACTTTAAGTTGGTCACTGACGATCATCTTTGAATTCATGTTTTGAAACATGACGTAAATCATAAATCTACGACGTCACACCAAAGTTAAATCTTCAGAGGAAGGTTAAGTCTGAACAGTGTGTGCGGAATAGGAGACTTTGTTGGTTTGGTCGCATTGAAAGAATGCATGAGAGTTTTATGGGTTAAGTGTATTGGGTTGGCCAAAAAGTTTGTTCGCTTTTTTTTTTTTTTATACGAATGAGAAACCCAAACATCAAGTTTAGAAACATAACCGTGTTTATGCAATTCATGGAAATCTTGAATCGCTGTGATTTGTCTGGTTGTCAAACAGCAATTTTGTTCAACTACGGCTTTCACTCGATCATCTTTGGCCGGCCAGAGTGAGGAGGAGCATCTCTCACTGAAAAATTTCCGTTTCGGAATCGAGCAAACCATTTCTGGCACACCCGTTCTGTAACAACATTCTCCCCATACACATAACACATCTTTTATGCAGGTTTCCGTAGCATTTTTTAATTTTCTGTAGTAAAAAAAAAACATCAGATGTCGTTAGTTCTCTGCTTGATCTTCCATTTCAAGGCCTGAAATACAAGCCAAAACGTAAGAACTCCTCTGCTTGAAGGCTTATTACACACCGACGTGAACACACTCGCTACACCAAATAAAGGATTTGAAGAATAGGAATATAAAGGATCCTAAAGAATTTAAAAAACGAAGGAATATTTTAACCAACCCGATATTTATTTGCGGGATCTACACTGTCGGGTGTAGGTTGTCGAAAGTTAGAACAGCGTCAGCGTGACGAAAGGAATTAAGTAAGAAAGTTAGTCGGCTGCCGCTTTTCTTCCGGTGGAGAATGGCCTTGCTCGGCTGTCCAGTAGACAAAGGCAGGAGAGAGGACGTCTTTCTTCGTTGGTTCCAGAAAACTTTCTTGGGCTACTGTTTTCATACCAAGAGGTCGAAAATAGTTCCGTTTGAAATTAATGCACCCTGTAGGCTGACTGGTCATCGTATGACCAATCACCTCACAACGTTTCGGCCGATGTAACCTCCGACTTTCTTCAGGTACATCTTGTAGAACTCGGGAATCTGTATTTCAAACGGAATCCTTTATTTAATCCACGGGGGTAGCATGCTCTCATTCCAGGTTGATATATATATATATATATATATATATATTTTTTGATTTTATTCCATTAGTTGCGACAAAACAAGTTTTGTTTCATTGGTGCGAATAGCGACCAACTCATCGGGCCGGCGAAAGGAATTCAAACGGTTTCAAAAGGTTTGAATTCCTTTCGCCGGCCCGATGAGTTGGTCGCTATTCGCACCAATGAAACAAAACTTGTTTTGTCGCAACTAATGGAATAAAATCAAAAAATATATATTTTGCTCTGAATTTTCATTGAGCACTCTCATAAACCCGGTTTCAACTTCCTTCGGATTCATACCCCCTGGATATTTGTAACAAGTTAATTATATATATATATATATATATTTAATCCATGTTCTCGTTCCGTCAGCCATGACCGGGTAGAAGTCTTAAGTCATTCGTAATTATATTCTTAGTATCGCTACCCGCACTGAGGATTGAACCTTCAACCTCCAGAAGACTGTCACTTATTACTTAGCCAATAGAGTAGATGTGGTATTTGGGTGTAACTAGTGAAGGGATGACCACCGACTCCATGCCAAGTCGTTGCAAAATGTTTAATGGTTTCTTTTATTGCTTTCGCGCCAGTCATCCATAAATATCAGAGACGACATCTAACTTTATTTTAGACATAAAAAACAAACAGTATTGAAATTATACTAGTACTCCCATAGTGTTCTCCATTTGAAATTAATGCAGCCTACAGCTGATTGGTCATCGTGTGACCAAATCACCTCACAGGGGCTTCCCTGCACAGGAGGAAACACACGTTAATGTTCGTGACTTTTTTTGTTTTTAACATAGTTCACCCCAAACAAGGCGGGCCGCCACTGTAGACTGTTACACAAATACCACAAACAGAAAAAAAGGACCACCGCCATCACAGTATGTAAAAACACTTTGAAATACTTTCAAACACACAAAAAATATAGGCAGGTAGCTAGAAAAGTAACTTTTCTTGCTTGTGGTAACAGTTATTTGTGGACTTTTTTTTTTTTTTTTTTTTTTTCACCACTTCTTTTCTCTGTTGGAAATTATTAACAAAACAAAACCAGACATTTTTTTTTAAATCGCACCCAATAGGATGCAGTTCTAGGAGGTGCACCCTCCCAGGCTTTGCCCCCCCCTCTTTGGGGAGGAGTAAGTTTATTGCTTACTGTCTGAGGCGCCTCTACCGGGGAATGCCGACGGGGCTGCCCAGGGAATTTTTAAATGGCCAGAGTGCTCACCTCTCGAGCGCTGGCTTATCTAATCCCACTTTCCCGACCTTGTGTCACATCTTACCTCGTGGGAGGGGGGAGATAAATAAAAAGGAATATAAAACGATCTTTAGTAGGCTAGAAAGATGAGATTCAGAAAACGAACAAACGTTTTGGCCAACCCAATACATTTCCCCAGCTTTCATGCTAGGATCAGAGTGTTGTATCTGTTCTGTACATTTTACCTTTTGATCAAGAGCGAAAGTGAGATCCTTTTCATCCATTTCAGTCAACTGGCACATGTCGGGCATTTTGTCCATGTGGCACGTCTGTCGATTACCCAGAATGCCTTCACTCAACACTTCGCAAATC
This sequence comes from Sepiola atlantica, assembly GCA_963556195.1. NCBI lineage: Eukaryota > Metazoa > Mollusca > Cephalopoda > Sepiida > Sepiolidae > Sepiola > Sepiola atlantica. Next base: position 1,216,696 of record OY744553.1, read on the forward strand.
AATGTCGGAGTCAGTTGATGAGTACTCACTGCAAAAAAAAAAAAAAAAAAAAAAACAGATTTAAAAAGTCATCAAATAAATTTAAACATTATTTAAATAAATTAAATTGTGAGCAAAATTTAATTTGTATAATGCTAAGTATATTATGTACAGGCTGTAGGACACAGCGTTGGTCAGGAATGAAAGAAAAAAAAAATTATGGACTTGTTTATGAAGAAGAGGAAATTAATCTTTTGCGAGCTTACTTTTATAACAGACTAGCAGAACCCGTTGCCCGGCGCTGCCCCTAGTTAAAAATATAAAAGAATGAATTAAACAGCCTACTAAACGCAAATAGGTCACTTCGGATATTTTTAATGTTTACATAAAAGGTTGGCTTTTAATAGTTGAAATTGTCCCAGTTTCCTAAAGATGTCTACTATATTTGTTTCACTGAAACGGTGCAACTTGATCGGATTTCCTTGTGAAAGAATTGCCAAACGGTGTTTGAAGAGGGTAAGCATTATTAATTCATAGAGAGAAATTAGCGTGCTACCCTCTCTATGAAGTATGCAGTTAGGAGAGTTAGTCGTATGGGATAAATAGTAGGAAATAATGTTAGTTGTTTAAAATATGTGTAAGTTGCTAGAAACACGGTTGAGGTAAGGGTGTATATGTAGTGTTGATTTTCGATGTGTTTGATGCATTAGTTTTCTTTCCTACTCTAACTGATTTGGAAGGGAGAAAACCCAACTCTATTTTATTTATATAGAAATAGCAGGAAGACCCGACGTTGCTCGGGATTGAATGAGGATCATTGTCAATATCATTGTATTTAAGTGAAATAGTTTTGAAAATCAACACATGGTGCAATGTGTTCATTTTCAAAAATATTTCACTTAAATACATTTTCATGATGCTTCAAAGATATTGTCAATTTCCTTATTCAAAAAGCGCCAATCGGCGCCAAGCATCGACCGGACTCTACTTATTATAACGTCTTTTACAACTTGACGTGCTTTTCTGCCTTTACCGTGATTCGACCCCTCGGGGTTAATACCATCAAATAATTTTGGACCAAATTAAAATTTTCTCAAACTACCTTTATCTTTAACTATAAGCGAAAGCGGTCCGTCTTCAATGGTGATGATGCTGTTGATGCCGGCATGGTCGATCAATTTCCTCTGATCGACGTAAAGAAAGCTATCGTCCATATTGTCCATATATTCAGCATTATTTGTCAAGCGGATAATCGAACGTGACTTGAGGAAGATTTCCCGTCCAAAATTCTGAATCGGAAACGAAAAAGAAAAAAGAAAAAAACTTTCATGAAAAATTTCAAAACAAAATTAAAAGGCATAAATGAACACATTTTCTGCGATCACAGAATTGCGGAGAGAATTCCGAACCAGTTTTTTAAAAAATTACTGACACTTCCCCAATCGTCACCGGGAACGATGATTATTAGTTCCTGAAACTAATAATCAGCGTCTATCTGCTATTAATTTACTACATAATACAAAACATTACGCACACATTTAATGGACGCTCCCGCTAATTCCGTTGATTTTTTAAAAAATTACCTCCTTTCAGAAAAGCACTGAGCGACGGACAAATTTGCAATTTTAATTAAAAACCATCTTATCTTTATAATATCATTTATTTAATTAATTCATGTGCCACAAGATCTTTATTAAAGAGGAATGATTTATTGATATGAACATATTGATCGTCTAGTGAGCTGCAAGTAAAAAGGTGTGGAGTGAGGGCAGACGAGAAGAAAATAGCAAACAAAAGAGAAAAAGAAAGAGAGAGTCAATCATTTATTTTAAGTGCATGGCTTAATTATCATAACGCCTCGTCAGACCAAGCAAAAGCCATCCCACATGTATAAGATCATTTATCTAATTAATTCATAATGACAAAAAGAATGAAGTATTCAGGACAGCTAAAGATTTCCCATCCAAAACTGAATTGGGAGAAAAAAGGAAACATTTCTTAAAAAATTTAGAAACAAAATTAAAATCATAAACATATTTTTTATGGAAATCGCTCCAGACAAGACATAAAGCCACTTGATGAAAGGAGCTAAAAAAAAATACTACTTCAAGGTCAAAGTGTAGTATCTGTTCCGATGGATACTGCACCTCATAGACTGGTATCGTTTTGGTCTTCGGGGCTTGATTTACGCCGGTCTATGGGTTTGTCCTGTGCAGTTCTAGGAGCTCCACCCTCCCAGGCTTTGCCTTCTCACCCTTTGAGAAGGGGTTAGTTTATTGCTAATCGCCTGAGGCGCCTGTACCGGGGAATGCCGACGAGGCTGCCCAGGCAATTTTTAAAGGTCAAAGTGCTCTTCCTCTAGGGTGCTGACTTATCAAATCCCACTTTCCGACCTTGTGCCACATCTTACCTCTGTGGGAGGGAGATAAATAAAACCAGCCAACGATAAGTGTTAGATGGATAGGTTCCGTCCCATAAAACAGCAATTCTACCCCCTTTGTCAGAAACATCACTCATGTGAGGACTAAAGGATAAAATAAGGGAAGCGAGAGTTACGAGGCTGCCGAAAGTAAACCCAAGTTAGTCACTTTCTACTCTAGATGATAACGAGTTTTGTGTGCAAGAAGTGTAAGACAATGGAGCGGGATGAAGACTCAGATGTGGAGAAAGTATATCTCGATGATCGTTGGGCTTTCGCGGTTGTTGAGACGTTTTGTTATCTTGGTGATACGATTGGAGCACAGGGTGGAGCAGGTGCTAGTGGGATTGCGAGAGTTAAGGGTGAATGGAGTAAGTTCAGAGAACTTCTGTCATTACTAACCAGCAGAGCGTTACCACTGTCGACCAAGAAAAGAGTCTATTAGGCATGTGTGATGATGTATGGAAGTGAAACACTCACATTACACATCCATCGTATCATTCTCATATCATTTCTCGCCATGCAACGCATGCCCTCAACCCAATAATTATATTAAATCCATATTTTGGATAGTGGCTCTTGTCTCGTATCACCCCCCCCCCCCCATTTTGGCCTATTCCAACCTTTGATGTTTGGTCTGCTTTGACCATTCCATGTACTCTAAAATCTTTAGAGTGTTTTTTTTTTTGTTGTTTTTTTTTACATGATTCACCCCAAACAAGGCAGGACGCCACTGTAAACGTAAGGGGCTACTGAGAAAAAGGAAAAGGGGAGAAGGATTAGTGGTTCAGCTTAAATTGGGATCTGAGCAGCGAGATGTCTGTTTACATTAGTTTTAAATTTCTGCATGTCAGTACTGTCGGGGAAACAGGGGGCAGGGAGGGAGTTCCAGAGGCCAGCAGCACGAGGAAAGAAGCTATTTGAGTAGAATGCTCTCCGGCATCTGGGGACCTCCACAGTGA
>OY744553.1:1225055-1237555 GCA_963556195.1 Sepiola atlantica
CACGCGAAATCCAGATTTTTCCGTTGTTTTGAAAAATTGCAACAGTAGGTTCACTTAAAATCACTGTAATTTCTAAACTAATAATCCGATTGGCGTCGGTACTTTTCGACGGTTTACGTAAACATCCGGAAAGCACCGAAATATTTACAAATGTAAGTTTTTTTTCTTCAGATTTTTTTTTTAATGTTTTTCTGGAAAATTTAGGATATTATATTTCTGAATATTTCTGAATTATTTTTAGATGAGGATTGATAATTTGTATAATTTTGGTCAAAACGGGAAATGTGGTCCGAATAACCAAAATTATACAAATTTAGGATATATTTGTATAGCTTGTCTGTCTTGATCAGCTTCATCACCAATGCTCTTCAAAGTGCTGCCATAGACAGCTGTGTCGTCCACGTAAATGTCAATAAATGATCTCATAATATGATTTGGCAGATCAATAATGCCAAATCATATTCGGAGATCATTTGTTGATATTTATGTGGACGACACAACTGTCTTTGACAGCACTTTGAAGAGCATTGGTGATCAAGATGAAAGAGCGTCTTGAAAACAGAAAGACTTTATCTAAAAGAAGAAAAAAAAAGGTGAATCCGAATTACAAAATTACTTACCGTATGTCGATCGCCGTACGCCATCACCAAACGAAAGATATTCACTCCGGCTACAATCATCTTTCGGAGAATTTCAACATCGTCACATGCCGGACCTGTATTTGTCACACAAATAAAAAAAATATTTTACGAAAAGCTAAAAAACAATATTTTTTTTAATACTTAATGATTCATCATTTACCAGGGAAATGACCGTGGCTTAGTGGTTAACGACCAGACTTTACAACCTGGGTGTTCCAAGTTCGATTCCAGTTCGTTCCACAGAAACATTTTTTTTTTCTTATCTGCCTTTATTTTCTTCTTTTTTCTCTTTCTCTTTCTTTTTATTTGTATTTTTTTTTCTTTCTTTTTACTTTTTACTTTTATGCTTTTTTTCTTCCTTCTTTTTTAAAAATTTTCTTCCCTGCTTCCGAACATTTTCTTTGGGAGGTAAAGGTGGCTTAGTGGTTAACGACTTGAGCTGACAACCTGGGTGTGCCAAGTTCGAATCCAGTTCGTTCTCACAGAAACACTTTCACTTAGGATGTTGGCAACCTTCACATAGTCCCTCCCATAAGTACCCGATATCTTTCTAGAAAGAATTCTAACTAGAAAGATACCGATGAAAACAAATGTCAACTATAGCATCATCTGATTCATACGAAATGAATGAATGAATACAATCCTCCCAGGCATTACCGCCTTTTTGTCAAAAGCCACTCAAGGATAGGGGTTAGTGAGATTTCGAAATGACAAAAAAGGGTTGATTTGCCGTAAATCATACGAAATAAACAAATATTCTTTCATCCTCTGTGTACCAAAAATCAAACGTAACTTCCATGAACAAAGTTTCTTTCCATGAATTTCCTATCACGTTATCGCGGGAATACTTTCCTACAGACTACAACATGGTAATTTTCAAGTCATCATGTGAATTAATCACAGTTCTTTATCGTCACCTCCCATCATTTAAGACAGATAACAGGTATTGGTATCAAATCAATACGAAAAGCCACTCGAGGATAAGGGCTAGTGAGATTTCCAATTGACAGAAAGGGGTTGATTTGCCGTAAATCATACGAAATAAACAAATATTCTTTTTAATATGTACTAATGGTTTACCACTTACCAAGGCCAAAAGCCACTCGAGGATAAAAGAGTGAGATTTTCAATTGGAATGAGAACTATGATTGATTCACAGGATGACTCGACAAATATTTGTTTACATTGGACTTCATTCATTATTATTCATAACAAAAATAATCAGATCGTGCTTCACAATTTATCTGGTCTGCATGGAGTCCTTGTTGGTCAAAGATTGCGGGTTTTTTTACCCTCGACACAAAGGTTCAACGATTGCATACGAAGTCGGGGAAGGTTTTCCCTAGTACACACAAAATGGATTGCGCAGAACCAACGTTGTCACTCACTCTTTCTCTATTGATCTGCGCTCCCATCACCGACATGCCTTTGAAGAAAGTGTTTTTTTTTAATATATTATATTAATGATTCACCACTTACCAAGGCCAAAAGCCACTCGAGGATAAGAGAGTGAGATTTTCAATTGGAATCATGGAACACTGCTATAAAAGGATCGAGAACTATGATCGATTCACAGGATGACTCGACAAATATTTGTTTACATTGGACTTGAAAACAACCATGTTGTAGTGTGTAGGGAAGCATTCTTGCAGTAATGTGTTCCACAGGTGGGAAGTTCTTCGGAAAGAAACTTTGTTCATGGAAGTTCTGTTTAGTTTTAGGTACACAGAGGAAGAAAGGGTCAGTGTTGGTAGGAAGACGAGTTCTTGCTGAGAAGGTTTTTTTGAGGGGGGGGGGAGACAGCTTGAAACTCATTAGAGCACCTGCGATGGAAATATCGTTAGAGCAGAGAAAGACTAACAATTTCTCTTCTGTGAGAAAAGATCATCTGCCACTAGATTGTGAAGTCAATTTTGTACTCTGTCAAGGCAAGAAAGGGGAGCTCTGCGCGGCACCTCCCCAGATGTGGCAGCGGTACCTCCCCCATCTTGGGCTGAATCTGACTCTTACACTAGTAGAAGATTGATTCAGGGGTCACTTATCTTTCCTACAGTCGTTATGTTCATGATAAAAGTTTTCTTGCAGTGTTGGGAGAAAGACGCGTTTTTGCTGAGATATTCGTTGACATTGGACTTCATTCATTATTATTTCATAACAAAAATAATCAGATCGTGCTTCACAATTTGTCTAGTCTCCATGGAGTCTTTGTTGGTCGAAGATTGCGGGGTTTTACCCTCGACACAAAGGCTCAGCGGTTGCATACGAAGTCGGGAAAGGTTTTTCCCTAGTACACACAAAAGGGATTGCGCAGAACCAACGTTGTCACTCACTCTTTCTCTATTGATCTGCGCTCCCATCACCGACATGCCTTTGCTTTTCATGTGCAGAGGCGGAGACGACAAGAGGACGACGGGTCCTGATGCCGACTCCTCCTGGATTTTTCACCAGAGCCCTGGTTGTTTGGTAGCTGTGACACTGCCACCTTGTTGGTAGAAAGACGCGTTTTTTTGCTGAGAATGTTTTTCGGTGTGTCTGGGTGGGGGAGGGGGTGAACCAGAGATTGAAACTCAGTCGAACACCTACCATGGAAACACCTATAGAGTAGAGAGAGGAGAGAGACTAGCAACGTCTCGTCTGTGAGAAAAGGGCTGCAAAGAAGAGAAGTGATCAGTTCTTTCTGCAAAATCCCTCCTGAAATATTTCTACCACTTTATGTCTCCCTCGTCCGACCACTGTCAGAGTATGGGTGGTTAAAATTCTGTCAAGACGAACCAAGATGAAATGTTTAAGAACTATCATTGGAACTACTCGGATGCTACAGGGTCTATGGGGTCTGCCCTATGAAAGCCGACTCAAGAAACTTAACCTTTTCTCCGTTGAGAACCGAAGATTATGCTGTGATCTCATTATAGTCAACATTACGACTTCTTACGCAGTTATTTTCCAAAATTCTCATTCGACGTCCTTTCTGCAAACTCACCCCTGAAATATTTCTCCCACTTTATGTCTCTCTCGTCCGACCACTGTCAGAGTATGGTGTCCAGGCCGATGCTCCATATCTAATACGTGATATCCAGCATCTGGAAAGAGTTCAAAGACTGGTTACTCGAACGGTGCAGGGTCTATGGGATCTGTCCTATGAAAGCCGACTCAAGAAATTTAACCTTTTCTCCCTTAAGCGCCGACGATTACACAATGATCTTATTTTGGCCTGCAATCTCCTTAGTGGGCATTATGACATACCTCAGGATCTATTATGGCAGCGGTAATCCCTCTTGGGCTGAATCTGACTCTTACACTGGTAGACGATTGATTCAGGGGTCACTTCTGGTTCCTACAGCCATTACGATATACCTCAGGACCAATTATTCACTCCTGCACCAGAAAGAGGTCTACGCGGACACCACAATAAATAATTTCACCACCGATTTCGATTGAACCGAAAAAAAAAAAATAAATGAGTAAGTAAACCCAAATAAATTGTTTTGGACTAATTTCCCAACTGTATTTGCTTTAAAATAATTTAAGGTAAATTTGAAATTTGTCCCAAACAATTTATTTGGGTTTACTTACTCATTTGTGAATTCGGAAATTAGCAGACTGTTCATTGTTCGCCATTTTGACTGCGAAACGACTAAATCGTCAACGGGATACAATTCAGAAGTGAAAAAAAATAGAGGGTTGTCTGCCACTTACACTAATGTAGCTATTCTGAAATGAAAACAAATAAATTCGCCCCTGTCCCTAAACTGCAGAAGTGCCGAATGTAATTACTTCTTGAAGCTTAAAAGGCGCCTAAAATTTAGTAGGCCTGAATTAATTCTTATTTAGTTTAGAATCATTTTCTGTTTTATTTTTAAATATCCTTTGTGTTTGCAGATCACACGGGTTCGTAACAATATGATTAATTTCGACAGTAAAAGCGGAAAGTCTTCTTTTTTTTTCTTTTTTTTTTTTACCTATTGTCGCGATGATGTTCGTCATGTGGTGTAACTTCAGTTGTGGGGAGTCAATGTCCAGTGAGCAAAGATGCTCCAAAAAGGAGTTGTTCTCCGATGCTCTCCACATCGACGGGGACGCCACGGAACTGGACATGGCAGCGGGATTATTGGAGAAGTGATGTCAAACTCTGAAAGGAAACAGAAAAACAGATTTTGGAAATCGTTGAAGAATATGAGACAAAATGGCCAAAAAAATCATTTCATAATTTTTAGAGTGATAACAAATATCGATCTAACTGTGAAAAATGTTCAAAGGATCAAAGTCTCAAATGTTATTTGAAGAAGTAGTTTAGAGAAGCATACCACCAGATACGAACTATATATACTATTTAAATGAATAAATGCTAAAAAAAATTTAAAAGAAAAAAAAATCACATAAAAATTTATTGAATAAGAAATGATACTGTTGAAATAAAAAATGAAAAAAAAATGAAAAAAATATTTTTTTTTAAATGAAAAAAAATGAAAAAAAAGAGAAAAAAATAAAAGAAAAAAATGAAAAAAAAATGAAAAAAGAAAAAGAAAAAATGAAAAAAAAAGAAAAGAAAAAAGAAAAAAAATGAAAAAAAGAAAAAGAAAAAAATGAAAAAAAGAAAAAAATGAAAAAAATGAAAAAAAATTAAAGAAATGAAGAAAAAAATGAAGAAAAAAAATGAAAATACTTTAGTGAAAAGACAAAACATGTGCCTATGGATGACTAGATTTTATATCCAACCCCTATTTGGTATGAATAAATTTCAGTCTATGCCTGACTTGTCCACCAAGTTCTAGTTATGCATGTCCAACAGTCCTATGACTTGTATGTTCTATTTCTCGTTTTTTCTTGCTGGAAGGAAAAGTTTTTTTTTATTTTAAATAATTTATTTTAGAAAATTAAGTAATCAAATAGATGTTTTTTGTTGTTTTTGTTTTTTCGGAAAATATAAAATGTTTTGGTACTGGTGTAGTTTAGGACCCAAACTAATCCTAATTCTAACCCTGATCCTAACTCTAACCGTAACGATAACCCAGACATTAACCCTAACCCTAACGTTAACCCTAACCATGACCCTAAAATTAACCGTAACCCTAACGTTAACCCTAACCCTAACGTTAACCCTAACCCTTACGCTAACTCTGACCTGACCCTAACTCTAACAGTAACTCTAAACTTTACGATTTTTGCTTGGGTCCTAATCTGCACAAGCACCTTTGTTTTTGTTTTTTTTTAATAAATTGCTTTAGAAAAATATTCTAAACATTTAAAAACAGTATTTTTGAAATAAAATACATTAAGAAACTGGTCTGTGCGCTTGCAAAAAAAAAACGACTTATCTCTAGTTAAATATAAAATGCCTTCAGGATTAAACGCATTGACGTCCATTTTCGGAAAATTAAGAAAAGAATTAAGACACTTAAAATAATTCGAATTATCTCCCCTTTCGATTCACTCCTCTAGAACTAAGGAAGGGAATTTGGTTTGTCGCCATTTTTGCTTGCTATGATATACAAGCACCGAAAATCTTAACGCTCGTTTTTTTTTTTTAGAGAGGGGACAAACCAGACTGTTTTTGCTCTTCCATGGTGACATGAGAATGTTTTATGGACATAATCTAATTTTAAATCGCTAATCTTAAAATAAATAAATAAATGAATAAAGAAAAAAAGATTTAAAAAGAAAAGAAGAAAAGAAAAAACAGTTTTTGTTATCGGCTGATTTGAATGTCATGTAAAATTAGTTGCAATTTTCAAGGACGTATGTGACATTTCAACGCTTTTAGATGTTTTAGGACGACGAAAAATAGATAAAAAATGTCTCCAATCAACTCTTGACCCATTTTTTAGCCATCACACTGAGCCATTAAAGACGATTCACCACAAGATTTTATTGTGACACATATATGTGTGTCTGTCTATATATATATATTATATATATATATATATATATATATATATATATATATATATATATATATATATGAAGAAGAATGGAAAGGAATTAGAGAAGCAAAAGCCAAATCAAAATTCAATTCAATTGCTCAGAGCAAGGTATATTCCGCAAAAAGGCAATTTATTCAAGTTAAATTTTCCTTAAGCCAGGCTTTTCAAAGATCAAAATCTTATCATCAGAGGAAGTCGCTGGGATAGATAAGTTGGCAAAGGCCAAGATTTAAAATTTGAATAAGTAAAATAAAGGTTGTAGGGAAAGAAACACAGGGCAAAACTCTGCCCGAATGCAAGCAAATGTCCGATTGCTAAAAAGTCCGGTGTCGAAAAGTCCAGCGGAGAAAATGAAATGTAGATAGGTAGGTCGTTAAAAGGCACGAGAGGTGGTGAGAGAGGATTCAAAGTTATATATATATATACATATATATATATATATATATATATATATATATATAGTAGTCCAGGTAAAGTAGACACCCACAAGATAAAAAGTGCTAAGTAGTAAATCGAGCTATTTATATAATTATTTTTATTCATACAGACATGTACAAAAAGCCGCTACACTGACATGTCGATGTTATCGATCAATAGTTCGTTATATATATATATATATATATATATATATATATATATATATATATATATATATGTGAAATGGGTTTAGGAAATGTGGAAAAAGCGGAGTAGCATACTCACAAAAATAAGGACACAAACACATCATTAAGGTAAGGCCAAAATATTTCGATTGTCAGTTAGCGATCATATTCATTTGGAAAAATATATATATATATATATATTTTTGTGTTCTTACAAAAAATATATATTTTTAATATACGAGGCCTGTCTAAAACATATCCGACATTAGGCCAGAAAAAATATTTCAAATACGTTACGTGGTTGGGACCCTAATCCTTTTCAAAGTAGGTCCCTTGTGTTTACACACACTTAGCCCACCGATCCATCCACTGCCGGAAACACCTCTGGAAGGCTTCTTTTAGAATGGTGTTAGTCTTCGCCTTCCGCATTCCGCATTATCTCTTCTTTAGTCTAAAAACGGGAACTTTTTAATGGTGTCTTCGATTTTCGAAACAACCAGAAGTCACAAGGAGCCATGTCTGAAGAGTAGGGAGGTTGGCGAATGACTGGAATTCCATGTTTGACCAAGAAATGTTGGATCAATTGGGATGATGCAGTTGCCAGTTTTTCGTCTTCCACATGTATTGTCTTTTGCGCCGAACTGTGTAACGGAGACGCCGGAGAACATCTTGATAGTATTCCTTTGTCACTGTTTTCCGGTGCGTATTCATGATGCACAATTGCATGGATATCAAAGAAGACAGTCAGCATCACCTTGATTTTATTTTGCACCTATCGCGCTTTTTTTGGGCCTTGGAGACTCTGGGATGCTTCCATTACGACGACTGTCCTTTTGTTTCTGGGTCGTACCTGTACACCCATGATTCATCTCCAGTTATCACGGTGTCCAGTGTTGGCGGTTTCCAGAAGGTCCTGTGCAACTTGAAAACGCAGGTCCTTTTGTTCCTGCGACAAAAACTTGGGCACAAATTTCACAGCCACTCTGTGCATGTTTAAATCATCACGCAAAATTGCATGTGTGGAATCTTTACTCACTCTGACCTCTTGGGCAATCTTCCGCATGGTTGAACGACGATCTTCCATCACCAAATTTTGCACTCTCTCAACAACAGCTGCATTCCGAGCATTTTGGAGCCGTCTAGAACGCTGGTCACTCTCCGCTGATGTGCAGCCATTTTTGAATCGGTTGAACCACTCCTTAATCTTCTCCTCAGAGGACCATTACCGCAATGACATTACTGCGGATAATAAAAATTAAGCTTTGAAAATATATATATATATATATATATATATATATAATATGAATATTTGTTTTTTTGTTTATTATCTATGTACGTATACGTTTCGTCCATTTTAATCGGGACTCATCAGCATAGAGATATAACTATTCACTACTGGTCGCGTGATTCGAAACCCCGGGCTACGAGTATTTTACAACTCAAATCCCGACATCTAGAACCACTTGGCCACCGCTGGATTGCTAAATAAACAGTGATAATTTTACACTTATTTCAGCGGCTTGACGTCATAAGAGCGTTCAACTTAATGAAAGGAACGATGCATTTATAGCTAGCGACGTCATGCTGTGTTAATACTACACTTACAGTGCCCATCTAGAGGGTTTTCTAGGAGCTACAAATAATAAATATTTATATATATTTATATAGATACGCTAGACAAAATGGGTCTTGTCTGTCACCGTCTGTGCCACTATTCCCGCCCACTACACCGTCGTAAGTCAATAATTCGACACTGGTATCGATTTCTCTATTGATCTTGTCCTTCTAAGATAGTTTGTCTATATCCGAAAATCATGGCGGATTTCTCGTCTCCCAGAATGCAATGCACACTCATGGGCAGATAACTCTTCCCTGTCATGAGGTAAAGGGAGATAGCTCTTCCTTGCATATTATTTCTTAACTTATATATTAGCTGGGGCATTTTTAATGACAGCTAACAGAACGAAAAAGGGGTGAAAAAAACAAACAAAAAAGGCAACAACTAAATGTTACCAAAGGCAAGATAAGTTACTCTTCTACCTACGTGGATAAGTTTATTTGTGTTTTAACTTATTTTAAAGCGTTTTTTTTTTAAGTTCGATTTAAAACTAGTGTCGAGACGTCACATGGTCAAATATGGCTATTTTGTGTTTTCAATTTTAGCATGGCGTCGAGACACTGGTTTTAAAATCGAACTAAAAAAACGCTTTAAAATAAGTTAAAACACAAATAAACTTATCCACGTAGGTAGAAGAGTAACTTATCTTGCCTTTGGTAACATTTATTTGTTTCACATTTGTTTTTTTCATCACTTTTTCGTTCTGTTAGCTGTCGTTATAAATGCCCCAAGATTAAAATGGCCGACTTGTTTGAGAAGAAACCTAAATGCATTCTGGTGAATTTAATTTCATGATTAATTTTTAAGTTATAAATGCCCATTAGTTGTATCTACCCGAATACTTTTTTCTTTTCATTTTTTCTTTTCTTTTTTTTTCTTTTTTTAAACTATAGCATTTGTCTTTTTAGGAAAATGACATTTTTTTTTTAAAAATAGGATTTTGAAAATTAGATTTAATTATTATGGTATCGTTTGATTAAACTTATAGTAGATCCTGGATTTTATCTGGAAGACGGTAGGTGACGATGGCTCAGTGGTTAACGATTTGGGCTGACAACCTGGGTGTGCCAAGTTCGAATCCAGTTCCTTCCACTTTTACTGAGGATGTTGGCAACCTTCACGCGTTCCCTCCTGATATAAAGGGTACCCCACACACTTCTCACACCGTCTCTTTTTTCCGTTGTTTGAATAAGCTTGTTTCCACGTCGAATATATACTAGTTTTATATCTCCACTTCGTCTCTACACAGAGCCTAGCATCATCACCAAGATGCATATTAGCGCGTAACCCGGGTACCCGATCTCCATGGGCCCCGGATACTTTGTCACACTGTAAGTACCCAATGTCTTTCTAGAAAGAATTCTAACAAGAAATATATCGAGGAAACCAATAAAAGCAACAATAGAATCATCAGAATGAATGAATAAATGAATGAATACAATCCTCCCAGGTATTACCGCCTTTTTGTGGAAGGTAGTGTAATGTTTGTTCTGTTGTCATAATGCAATCATAGGAGGTGGCAGTGTCTAAGTGGCTAGCGACACTGACTGGCGACCTGGGTGTGCCAAGTTCGAATCCAGTTCGTTCCACAGAAACACTTTTACTTAGGATGTTGGCAACCTTCACGTGGTCCCTCCTGTAATGTATAACAAGAAAAATATCGGGGAAACCAATGCCACCAATAGAATCATCTGATTCATACGAAATAAATGAATGAATTTGAAGGACCTGCCAACAGCGATGTCTGACAGCGATGGTTGGAGGGAACGAGATAAGAGAACCAGGAGAACTTCTCAACCTGATTGATTGATTCTCTCCTTTTTGTTATTGTCACGTTTCATCACGCTTCTTTTAATTTCATTTTACTTGCGAGCGGGAGTCGTTGTACGCTAGACAAACTGGGCCTTGTCTGTCACCATCTGCGCCACCATTCCAACCCACTACACCGTCGTAAGTCAATAACTCGACTCTGGTATTGATTTCGGCATTGATCTGCTACTTACAAGAAAGCCGCGAGATAGATTAGTCGAAAACACAGCTGTGCAAGCATTCGCAGAGCTGTGCCATGCTCGTTGGTAACATCTTAGATTTATGTCAAGTTATTTACCTCCAAGAGATTAGACACAAGGTCAAGTATTTTTCATTTATCTCCTCTCCAGGAGGCTAGACACAAAATCAGGTGTGGTTAACCAGCGCACTTTGGCCTACAAAAATGCCTGAGCATCCCCGTCAGCATTCCCTGGTAGGGGCGCCTCAGAGCAATAAACTAACCCCTTCTCAAAGGGTGAGAAGGCAAAGCCTGGGAAGGTCGACCTCCTAGAACTGCACAGGACAATACCTCGGACTGGCAGAATCACGGTCCGAAGGCCAAGACCGTACCGGTCTATAGAGTGTAGCAACCATCGGAACAGATACTACACTCTGACCAAGTTATTTATCTCAGGAGGTGAGACACAAGGTCAAGTATTTTTATTTATCTCCTCTCCAGGAGGCTAGACACAAAATCAGGTGTGGTCAGCCAGTGCATTTGGATTAGTAAGCTCTGGCCTACAAAAAATGCCTTGGCAGCCCTGTCGGCATTCCCCGGGAGGGGCACCTCAGAGCAATAAACTAACCCCTTCTCAAAGAGAAGGCAAAGCGTGGGAGGGTCGACCTCCTAGAACTGTACAGGACAATACCTCTACAAGGTGTAGCCTCCATCGGAACAGATACTACACTCTGATCTTTGCCAAAAGGCCAAGGAAGATTTATGTCAATGTTACGTAAAAAAAAAAATGAACTAATGTCAAAATGGCGATTGTAAAGTCAAAATAAATTCAAAATATTTTTTTTTTTTTAAATTATTATTTTAAATTCAAGATTTATTTATTTATTTATGAAATTATTATGAAATTATTATGAAATTATTATGAAATTATTATGAAATTATTATTAAATTATTATTAAATTATTATTAAATTATTATTAAATTATTATGAAATTATTATGAAATTATTATGAAATTATTATTAAATTATTATTCAGCCTTTATTTATCGCTCAACCGTTAAATAGTGATGATGGTTGTGATTAACCATTATCATTATTTAACGGTAAAAGGGCTGAAATTCGCGCATGCGCACAAGTGTTCAAATTGACTGGTGTATTTCTACGTGAGTTTTGTTATGCCTGTTTTCACCAACCGAATCACAACTTATTGTTACGCAAGAAATTGCGTGCATATACAAGAGAAAATAGATCGTTTTTTTTTTTTTACTAAAGTGTCACCACTTATCAAGACTCAAACGTCACTCGAGGATAAGGGTTAATGAGTGTCAGGTGGACGGTGAGACAACCTGGATGATTGGTAATGATGGTGGAAGTTTGGGATAATTTGATTATTTAGGAGGATGGCTTAACAAGAATTTGTTTACATTGGACTTGAAAATAATGATAGAGCTTCTACACATTTTTATTATTATTTTCATTAATATTTTCATTATTAGGTATTATTATTTTTATTATTTTTATTATTTTTATTATTTTTATTATTTTTATTATTTTTATTATCTTTATTAATAATAATAATAATTATTATTGTTATTATTATTATTATTAATTACTATTATTTTTATTATTAATATTTTTATTATTTTTATTATTTTTATTATTTTTATTATTTTTATTAATAATAATAATTATTATTGTTATTATTATTATTTTTATTATTAATATTTTTA
>OY744553.1:1240055-1245055 GCA_963556195.1 Sepiola atlantica
GACCGTCTGTCGAACTTAAATTTCTAATAAATAGCACTTCAAACGGGTTTAAAATACAAACAAATAGCACATGCAAGTTTGAAACTAACTTTTACAGCTTACAGTTACTTTTATTTGTTGTATATTTGTTTTTTTAGCGTTTTTACTCTGCTGAGTCTCGTAAAAGATCCCCTAACTATTCTTATTACTTGGAAGACTTGTTGTCACTCAGACTCCGGGGAACACAACCAGTTATTATCAGTGAGAAATCACTAACGATGACTTGTGTGAGAACTCCTAGTAAGTACAAACAAACAAATAAATAAAAAATTTAAAAAAATAAATAAATAAAAAAAATATAATAATAATAATAATAATAATAATACTAATAATAATAATAAAGTTGTCTATATAAATATATTTCTTCGTGAAGTGAAAAGAGAGGAAATACTAAGAACTCGGGTGAAAAAGATTCAAAGGTTTCAAGAGAGAGGGTTAATATTATTTGGAAAGAAACTACACGGTGGCGTAACGGATAAAGTGCTACACTTAGCACTTTATCCGTTACGCCACGGGTACTTGGCTCACCCGAAGAAGGTCGGAGGTTACATCGGCGGAAACGTCGTGGGAATAACACCCAAGTTGAGAACAGTAGTCCGAAAAATACAAATAATACAAATTATCAATCCTCATCTAAAAAATTGTTTGTTTTTTTTACCATAAGAAGATATAAAATTTAAGCGGATGGCGACCTTGGTAAAAAAAAAAAAATTACAATGATGGAGTAAAAAGAAAAAAAACTGCGTTGTTTTTTTTTTCTTAGAGCTTTTTTTTTTTCTGCACTTGTGCAGTTTAGTAAACAGTGGCAGATAATCCACAGGAAGTATCGACCAATAGATTAAAACATTTTAATAAATTTATTTATTTAATAAAATATAGTTTCTGAAAGAAAAACATTGTAATAAAATAAAGTCTATTTTTAATAAAGTAACATTTTTACCAAAACATTGTAATAAAATATAATTTCCGAAATTGACGGTGATTTTTTAAATCATTTAAAATGTTATAAAACGAACATAATAATAATAATAATAATAATAATAATAATAATAATAATAAAACTATATTTTATTAAAATGTTTTGGCCAAAAATGTTACTTTATTGAAAATAAACTTTATTTGATTACAATGTTTTTTCTTTCAGAAATAATATTTTATTAAATAAATAAATAAATTGATTAAAATGTTTTAATCTATTGGTCGTTAATTCCTGTGGATTATCTGCCGCTGTTTACTAAACTACACAAGTGGCCTTTTTTTTTAAATTAAGAAAATTGGGTACTTCTGCAGTTTACGGACCGTGCTGAAATAATAATGTTATTATTTAAACTCCCTATTCTTAACATTGGGAGGGGGCTTTGTTAGCTATTCTGTACTTTCACCTAACAATTTATTAAACAAACGATACCGAAAACTTGAATTTAACTTGAAAATCCTATCTAAAAAAAAAAATAGCGCGGTCCGTAAACTGCAGAAGTATCGGAAATTGATTAAATTAAATTTAGATAATTTAAGTGCAAAAAATCATTAAATATATGTTTCACCTGCAAAGGTGACAATATGAAAAGAAGTGTAAAAAAAAAAAAGACAACTTACAATGATTTGTTTTGAAGATGTGGACTTTGTATTTGTTGAGGGAAAAAGTAAAGGCAATGAAAATGCGTCCCAAATTTTGTGGGTCATGATTTGATCTCGTGTTCTGATTGGATAAAATCAAAAAGGGTGTGGCCGGCCCGTGAGACATTTTTTTTCTTCTTCTTATAAACTCCGCGTGGCTTTTTTTCCTTTTTCCTAGCTTAATATAAATATATATATATATATATATATATATATATATATATATATATATATATATATATATATATATATATATATATATATATATATATATATATATATATATATATATATATATATATGGACAGCGGCACCGGGGGGGGGGGGGGACTCAAACCCCCTAACTTTTTGACTTGCCCCCCCCCCACTTTACGGTCATCAATAATGTGTTTATATATATATATATATATATATATATATATATATATATATATATATATTATATATATTATATATATATATATAATATATATATTATATATATATATGATATATATATATAATATATATATATAATATATATATTATATATATATAGATATATAGAATATATATATATATATATATATATATATATATATATATATATATATATATATATATATATATATATATATATAACAGGACCGGCGAGACAGTTATAAAAGTGGGGAGGCTGTCCTAAAAAGTGGGGGGGGGCAGGTTAAACACATGCATATATAACTTCATTATTGATGACCGTAAAGTGGGGGGGGGGGGCAAGTAAAAAAGTGGGGTGCTTGAGCCCCCCCCCCCGTTGCCGCCGTATATATATATATATATATATATATATATATATATATAGAGAGAGAGAGAGAGAGAGAGAGAGAGAGTGAGAGAGAGAGAGAGAGAGTAAGATAATACTTTAAAGATATAAATAATATCTTTAACCAGTAGATTATCAGGATAAAAACAAAGCTCAATATAGTGTATAGAGCAATATTAATGGATTGAATGACATAATAAAATGAGAAATTAATCAGATTTTATTAAAGTTCAAAAACAAGGAGTGATATTGCGTCCTTAACTCATGAGATTTCAAAGAAAATCTTCTCCTCAGAGGACCATTACCGCAATGACATTACTGCAGGTAATAAAATTAAGCTTTTAAAATATATAAAAATATATTAAAAAATATATAAAAAAGGAGAAGATTTTCTTTGAAAAATCATGAATTAAGGACGCAATATCACGCCTTGTTTTTGAACTTTAATAAAATCTGATTAATTTCTCATTATATTATGTCATTCAATCCATTAATATATATATATATATATATATATATATATATATATATATATATAGAGAGAGAGAGAGAGAGAGAGAGAGAGAGAGAGAGAGAGAGAAAGAGAGAGAGAGAGAATCAAAATGGCGGACAATATATCGTCTGCAGTTTTCTGATCTTTTTTTCGACCTCACAAATGAGTAAGTAAACTCAAAATAAATTGTTTGGGACTACATTCCCAACTGTATTTCATTTAAAATAATTTAACGTAAATTTTAAATTATTCCCAAACAATTTATTTGGGTTTACTTACTCATTTGTGAGGTCGGAAAACGGAAAAAATAAAAAGGTTAAAAAAAAACACGTTAAATTCAAATTCAAGGTCATTAAGTTTTTTGTCGTCATGCTAATGATTTTGTTCATATCTTTTCAGGCCCAGTAAACCAGCGAAATGCACGTTGGACACGTCTCCATGGTTCAGTTTTTTAAAATTCGAGGACGGAAAACGCCTTTTTTGGTTGAGTGAACGCCATTACTGGGCCTGAAAAGATATTTTAAAAAATCATTAGAATTACAAAAAAAACTTAATGAATTTAGGGTGCAATTTTAGTTAAAGGCCGATGCAGTTAATTATTTTCATGTAAAAGCATTATTTTGTACTTACTCAGTCATATTTTATCTCTCACGGCACGAAAAAGAATTTAAAAATATCAAGCAGAACTTTAATTAGAACGATTTTTCCATTTCGATGTACAACCTGTATTTGTGCCCGAGCCGACATTTTGGGCTGTGAGCGGTCGGTAGAATAGACAAGGGCATTAACTCCGTTTTTAGTCTCTGCCACACCGACATCTCTTTCGCCCAGCTATTAATTCCTGCGATTGCAGAAAAGCAATAGTCTTCGTCGGCTTGCTGCACAAATATACCAATACCTTCAAATTTAATGCGTTCACGTCCATTCTAAGAGAAATTCTTCAAAAGTACTAATTAGGTCACACGTGCCTACCTAGGGGACCCCATTTCGCGACACTTATCTGCCCTTAGTTAGCTAACCGGCCACTAACCGGCTACTCCGAAAATGGCAGAGTCGACATTTCATATCGCCCTTATGGAAATGGAAAAATCGTTCTAATTAAAGTTCTGCTTGATATTTTTAAATTCTTTTTCGTGCCGTGAGAGATAAAATATGACTGAGTAAGTACAAAATAATGCTTTTACGTGAAAATAATTAACTGCATCGGCCTTTAACTAAAATTGCACCGAATTTAGCTTTAAAATGGTACCAGTTTCATCTTCTGGTGATACCAGATCAGGCTGCCCTGTAGCTCCCTGAGACGAAATTCACCTACATTGACGTTTTTTGTTTTCTTTTTTTTTGTAAAACTTAATTATGTTCTACAAAACCAAAAACAAAAACAACAGCCCCTCTCCCTTTCTCCCTCCCCTTTTTTATTTTTATTTTTCCTACCCTACTCCCGGTCCTGGATATGACCTTAAACTACATCCGATGGTGAGATCCGGCTTACGGACTTTGGGGAATGTGGAGCCTCCTCTTAATTACCATTGCTCCCAGGTCCACCCTGACCCGGAGTGGTAGTACCTGTTAGGGTCCCAACTATGGGTTAAATAGAAACAGATATTAAAAGGGGAAAGAAACAAAAAAGAGAAGAAAACAAATATACTTTAACAACCAAACCAAACACCATCAATGAATATTTGAACGTGTGAGGAACTTGAAGCATAAAAACTTTCACCAGGATGACTGCATTCGGCATTGAGTGGCCTGAAAGGGGTTGATGTGCCGTAAAGCGGGACAACCAAACTAGGAACCATGAATAAATATTTGAAGATATAAACAACTTGAAGCATAAAAACTTTCACCAAAATGACTGCATTCGGCATTAAATAACCTGAAAAGGGTTGATATGCCCTAAAACAAAACAACCAAACCAAACACCATAAATAAATATTTGAAGATATAAACAACTTGAAGCATAAAAACTTTCACCAAAATGACTGCATTTGGCATTAAATAACCTGAAAAGGGTTGATATGCCGTAAAACAAAACAACCAAACCAAACACCATAAATAAATATTTGA
>OY744553.1:1252555-1262555 GCA_963556195.1 Sepiola atlantica
TGTAATATTGTAATATAGACGTGATCATATCGATATCATATGATATTTTAAAAAATACACAACTAATTGAAAATATGTTTAGTGATGACTGTACGACGCCAGCGTAAAAAAAAACAAAAAAAAAACGCATGATACAACGATAACAAAAATGGCTAGTCAGAAACAAATTCAAATATGCGAGCTTGAAGGCTATTTAGGTAGCTGTCCCTACCCGGCGTTGCCCAGGATGTAGTGAAGTCATTTTAGTTTTTAATTTTTATCTGTTGGCACATTTTTTTAAAAGTTGTACAAAAAAAGAAATAGGATTTTAGTTGCAAGGGACACAACTGTTTTTTTTTTGTTTTTTTATATTATTCAATTAAAAATACGAGTTATTCACCTTGCTAATTTTGATTTTTCGGTCATAATTGAAATTGTTTCCATCTTACCAATTCTCCAAGCGGGACAACATATTTCTTCTAATAACCTGTATGGAAAAAGGTTATTAGAGTGCCAATGACGTGGTACAAAAATAACAAAATGGAAATCGGCTAGTCAGAATCAAAGTTTGACATGCCAGCTTAAATGCTATTAGGTCAAACTTTTTAAAGTCTAACAAGATAACTTTATATGTTAGATAAATAGAAATAAAATGTAGCAAATAGTCTATTGCAAATAACATGATACAACAATAACAAATGGAAATCGGCTAGTCAGAATCAAAGTTTGACATGTCAGCTTAAATGCTATTTAGGTCCGACTTTTAAAATCTCACAAGACGACTTTATATGCTAGACTAGCTGTCGCTACTCGGCGTTGCCCGGGATTTAATTTATTTGCACGTTTTTTAAACTTGTACAGAAAAAGAAATAAAAGTTTAGTTGTAAGGGAGACAACTCTTATTATATTATTAAATTTAATTATAAGGAAGTCAAATCCTTTTTATATGCTTCAATTCAAATATGAGTTATCCCCCTTGCTGATTTTGATTTTTCGGTCATAATTGAAAAACGTTTTCTCTATTAGCAGTTGTCAAGACGGGAATACATATATATTTTTTAAAATAAAATCTAGCGAAATAACATTTGTTAGGGTTAGGGTGGATGCAGAAATTGATTTGGGGTTAGGGTGATAGTCTGGAGATAATGTTCGATTAGAGGGGAGAGAGGTAGAGAGAAGGGGGGTAGAGATGAAGGGATAAAGAGAGAGAGGGGGAGAGAGAAGGGGAGGGAGAGGATGAGAGAGAGAGGGGGAGATATAGATATGAAGGGATAGAGAGAGAGGGGGAGGGAGATGAAGGAATATATATAGAGAGAGGGTGGGAGAGGGGGATAAAGAGAAATGGAGGGAGAGAATGATAAAGAGAGGGGGAGATATAGATATGAAGGGATAGAGAGAGAGGTGGGAGAGAGGGGGATAGAGAGAAGGGGAGGAAGAGGATGAGAGAGAGATATAGAGAGATATAGAGAGAGAGGAGGAGAGAGAGAAAGGGGAGGGAGAGGATGAGAGAGAGAGGGGGAGATATATATATATGAAGGGATAGAGAGAAAGGGGGAGGGAGATGAATGGATAGAGAGAGAGGGAGAGGATGAGAGAGAGGGAGATATAGAGATGAAGGGATAGAGAGTGGGGGAGGGAGAAAGAGAAGGGGAGGGAGAGGATGAGAGAGAGAGAGGGGGGGGAGATATAGAGAGGGAGGGGAGAGGGATAGAGAGAGGGGAGGGAGAGGGAGGGATAGAGAGAGAGAGAGTGGGAGATATAGATATGAAGGGATAGAGAGAGAGGGGGGGAGATGAAGGAATAGAGAGAGAGAGGGGGAGAGGGGGATAAAGAGAAATGGAGGGAGAGAATGATAAAGGGAGGGGGAGATATAGATATGAAGGGATAGAGAGAGAGGGTGGGAGGGGGATAGAGAGAAGGGGAAGAAGAGGATGAGAGAGAGATATAGAGAGATATAGAGAGAGAGGAGGAGAGAGAGAAAGGGGAGGGAGAGGAGGAGAGAGAGAAAGGGGAGGGAGATATAGATATGAAGGGATAGAGGGTGGGGGAGGGATAGAGAGAAGGGGAGGGAGAGGATGAGAGAGAGAGTGAGATATAGAGATGAAGGGATAGAGAGTGGGGGAGGGAGAAAGAGAAAGGGAGGGAGAGGATGAGAGAGAGAGTGAGATATAGAGATGAAGGATAAAGAGAGAGTGGGAAGGAGATATAGAGAGAGATTGATAGAGGGAGGGAGAGAGAGAGGGGAGGGATAGAGAGAGAGGGGGAGGGAGAGGGAGAGAGAGGGGGGGGGGAAAGAGGGATAGAGAGAGAAAGAGAAAGAGGTAGAGATAGTGACTAGTTTCAAAGCTTTTTATAATCGATCTTTTTCCAATAAAACGAAGCTTTAAGAAAAACTAACAATCTAAATTACACATGGTGTTCATGGTTCAAATATTTGTCAGTGAAGAAATACCTTTTCATAGTTCACGATTTTCTATCTATCTCTTATGTTAAAGACGTTATCACTTAACCCCAGACATGACTTAGGATTTTTAATTTACTATAATTTTACTAATTAGGGGTAACCCTAACCCTAACCCTAACCCTATGGCCCCCAAATTCTAGTATATATTAAATATTAAATTGTGTTTAATGCTAATACATAGTTTAAGCAAAATAAATTGTTTTGGACTATTTAAAAAAAAATCCAACGCTATTGATAATGTTTACCCATTCATTTTTTTTTTATTATTATCGCTTATGTTTCAATTCATGTTTTCAACTATGACGTAATCATCATGAATCTATGACGTCACATCAAAGCTTTAATTATTTTTTTATGGTAATGGTTTAAGATCTACTACAGAGAAAATTTAAATAGCTCAGTTCGTAGAACATCAGACTTAGTATCTCAAGGGTGCGGTTTCGATCTTCGGTCATGGCATCCGTTTTATTGGAAATTTATTATCTATATATTAATACGATATACGGGCCCAAATTCTAGTATATATTAAATATTAAATATTTTTTTTAACGCCAATACGTAGTTAAAGCAAAATAAATTGTTTTGGACTTTTAAAAATAATTTCCAACGCTATTGATAATGTTTACCCATTCATTTATTTATTTTTCATTATCGCTTATGTTTGAATTCATGTTTTGAAACATGACGTAAATCATAAGTTTATGACGTCACGCCAAAGCTGTAATTGTTTTGTTACGATATTGTTTTAAGATCTGAAAATTTATGACAGACAGACGGACAAAATCTTTATTTATATAAGATGGAGAGTATTTTTTTGGTAAAAACGTATTGTAGTATCCATATTTTGGGAGGCTCTTGGGAGGCTCTGCGCATGCGTCAGATTCATTCATAAAAAAAGTCGTAGTGAGTGATTCAAACATGCGCATGCGCACACAATTCAGTTTGTAGAAAAAAAAAACCGTGTTTCATTTTTTGTTTTAGATTAAAAAAATTAAAAAAACACGTGTTTCTTTCGTGTTTGTTTTCATTTTCATTTTCAGTTTTTTTTATTCTTAACACCTTCCGTTTTCTTCACTTTTAGCGTGTTTATTTTCAGCGATAGTAACTTAATTGTTAAAAATGCCCGCTTTTTGTTTTAGCGTGTTTGTTCTCATTCTGTTTCCTCTGCGCATGCGCTTAGTTTGAATCACTCACTACGACTTTTTTTATGAATGAATCTGACGTATGCGCAGAGCCTCCCAAGAGCCTCCCAAAATATGGATACTACAATACGTTTTTACGAAACAGCACCCTTGAGATATTAAGTCTGATGTTCTACGAACTGAGCTATTTAAATTTTCTCTGTAGCAGATCTTAAACCATTACCATAACAAAATAATTAAAGCTTTGATGTGACGTCATAGATTCATGATGATTACGTCATAGTTGAAAACATGAAACAAAATGTTTACCGAGGTCAGATGTGGGGTTTTTTGATGAAAGTGTTTCTGTGGAACGAACCGGACTCGAACCCGGCACACCTAGGTCCTCGGTCCGCGTCGTTAGCCACTTAGCCACCGTTTTTTGGGGGTGGGGGGGGGGTATAAACAAAGCTTATTCTATCGATGAAAAAATCAAATAGTCAAGGGGAGATAAATCTTATCGTTTCGTACTTTTTATATATAAAGAAGCCCCCTCCAATTTATAGCATTATCTAAAGTTTGGTGTCTAATTGTCTAAAAGGCTAAAGTTATCTCATGTATTTTTTTTTTTTTTTTATGGAAGTCACTCCAGACAAGGCATGAAGCCACTTGATGTAAGGAGCTAAAAAAAAAAAAAAGTACTTCAAGGTAAAAAAAAACTAGCCAACGATAAGTGCTAGATGGATAGATTCCGACTAAAAAAACAGCAATTCTTCCCCCTTTGTCAGAAACATCGCTCATGGAATGTGAGGATGAGGACAATTTTATAATATGTATCACGCGTTGCCTTTGTTTTTTTTAACATATTGCGAATATTTCCATTGGAAATTGCCAGAATTGGAATTGATAAAAGAATATGTGTTTGAAAGTCAATTTCTAAAAGCCGTCCAACACATGTCAGCATGTAAAATAGATGCTAAACCGAACATGATGATAAAAGAATGGATGAAAGTGTTTGCCTTAGTAGATGTAGAACAGTTGAGGTAATAGGGTCAGTTGGCAGAAAAGGGCCAAGGAAAACATTGGCGGAAGTGATAAGGACATATTTGAGAGAAAGAGGGATAAATAAAGACCTGGCCAGAGATAGGTTAGTTTGGAAGTCAATTTCTAAAAGCCGTCCAACACATGCCAGCATGTAATATGGACGTTAAATCGAATATTATTATTATTATTTGGACTCACTAGGAGTTCTCACACAGATCATCGTCAGTGATTGCTCGCCGACAACAACCAGTGGTATTTCCTGGAGTCTGAGTGACAACAAGCCTCCCCAGATTTCCAGTATTCTTCACCTCTTTTCGATAACGATGCGGTATCGCAACAACCTTTTACCATTGATTTCTCGCTGGGACAATTATTATTATTATTTACTTGCTAGGAGTTCTCACACAGGTCATCAGTGATTGCTCACTGACAACCGGTGGTATTCCCTGGGGTCTGAGTGACAACAAGTCTTCCCAGATTTCCAGTATTCTCCACCTCTTTTCAATGGCCACCGCAAATAAACTTGCAGTCTCACAACAGCCGTTTACCATTGATTTCTCGCTGGTAAGGACCATTGGTCTTCTCTGGGATTTGGGTGGCAAGGTCCCAGCAGTCTCTGCACTTCCAGTGGAGGTCTGGTTTGTGCTGTCTCTCCTCGGTCTTCTCATCCTCCTTGGCCCTATGCAGATATTTTGTGTGGTCTATATCTCTCTCTATATATATATTTTATTTCAGTCGAAGTTCTCAGAAATTAAGGGGCCCCTTCCTGGTGCCAACATTTGATCTCTATATGAGATACATAGATATTCGAATATTCTATTAAAGTTCTCCTTTACTTGTCAAACGTTGAGTTAGTAAAGAAGTTAAGAACATTAATTTTCATCTCCCCAATTAACTAGTGTTAATTATGTTATATTATATCTTTCTTGTGGTCTTACCGGATTCCAGGACAATAATTCATCTGGTCTGGTGGAGTATCCAGCTAAGTGTTATTACTAGAGGCAACATCACTTGGAGAAGGTGCACTATTTTTCGTATAGCCGTGTCGAGGGGATTATATTTGGGCTTCGAATACTATGTTATTTTGAATATTTGGTCAGGGTTAACTTGTAGGAGGAAATATCCTCATGTCAGGTTGTCCTGACAAACCCATGTACAGAGAGACCGAAGACACTCGAAGATGTTGGCTAGTAAATATTCAAATTCTCTCTTTTTTGTTTCATTTTACTTCAATCGAAGTTCTCAGAAATCAAGGGGCCCCTTCCTAGGGCTAACACTTGATCGCTATATGAGATATGGAATAATTGTACGTGAGTAAACAACCTTATATCATTAAAAAAAAAAAAATCCTCTTATCAGAATAAAAGTAAATAACGATAATAAAAAAAAAATTTAAAAAAATTAAATAAAATTAAAAAAAAAAAATAAAATAAAAAAAAAAAAAATTAAAAAAAAAAAATCCTCTTATCAGAATAAAATTAAATAACGATAAAAAAATAAAAATAAAAAAAATTAAATAAAATTTAAAAAAAAAAAAATTAAAACAAAAAAAAAATTTTTTTAAAAAATCAAATAAAAAAATCCTCTTATCAGAATAAAATTAAATAACGATAAAAAAAAAAAAAAATAAAATAAAAAAAAAAAAAAAAAAAAAAGAAAGATACGTAGATATTTAGGCTTTGAATACTATGTTATTTTGAATATTTAGTCAGGGTTTACTTGTAGGGTGCAGTATCCTCATGCCAAGTTTTCCTGACAACCCGAGGATGGTGTATTTTAGTTAATTAAAATTCTCCTCTATTTTTTTTTTTTTTATCTTTGTGTTTTTGCTGGAGATGGGGCATCCTACAGGATGCCAGACATTCACCAGCTATTTCAGACACTCCAGCCTAGAGATCGTTTTAAGATTCTAACCGTCCCTTTAAGTGCAGTTGTTTGTATTTCTCTTGCACTCGGTTCACCGGGTATACTCGCCAGATAGCTCTTGAAATTCTTTTTCATTAGTCCTGTTTCTCCTATAATTACTGGGATGATGGAGATTGTATATATGTGTGCATTTGTGTGCTTGAGTGAGTGTGTCTGTATTTGCGTGTGTGTATTTCTGAGTGTTTTCCTTTTAGTATCTGTGTGTTAGCATTAGTGTGTATTTGAGTGTGTGTACATATATTTGAGTATGTGCGTATTCCAGTGTGTGTGTGTGTGTGTCTGAATGTGTGTGCTTTTGCTAACATTTTATTTTTTTAAACAAAGCATTTATAAAAAAAACAAAAGCAATTTTGATGAAGTTTATTTTTTTTGAAAAAGTTTTCAGCTTTCTCAAATCGAAAAACCCCAAAACCATTCCAGCCATTCTGTTTTTGTGAACGGAGAATAGAAGAGACGGCAACAGAAAACGACATCGGAACCAGAAATCAAAATTTCAGTTCTTCAAATTTTGGAAACGATTTTCGCATCCGTTTTTCTCTGACCAGCAAAAAAAATTCCTCTGAGAACTTTTTTACCAAATTTGTTCCGTATATTCCGTTCAGTTATCGCAAAAAATGTCTGCCAGATGCACACCAGATATTTGCAAGATGTCCAACTAAATCCCCACAAGATGTATACCAGATGTAAAAGAATTCCTTTGAGAATTCTTTACCAACATTGTTACGTATATTATGTTGAATTATTACAAAAATGTCTGCCAGATGCATACCAGATATTTGTAAGATGTCCAACCAAATCCCCACAAGATGTATACCAGATGTAAAAGAATTCCTTTGAGAATTCTTTACCAACGTTGTTACGTATATTATGTTGAATTATTACAAAAATGTCTGCCAGATGCACACCAGATATTTGCAAGATGTCCAACCAAATCCCCACAAGATGTATACCAGATGTAAAAAAAATTCCTCTGAGAATTCTTTACCAACATTGTTACGTATATTATGTTCAATTATCACAAAAATGTCTGCCAGATGCACACCAGATATTTGCAAGATGTCCAACCAAATCCCCACAAGATGTATACCAGATGTAAAAAAAATTCCTCTGAGAATTCTTTACCAACATTGTTACGTATATTATGTTCAATTATCACAAAAATGTCTGCCAGATGCACACCAGATATTTGCAAGATGTCCAATCAAATCCCCACAAGATGTATACCAGATGTAAAAAAAATTCCTCTGAGAATTCTTTACCAACATTGTTACGTATATTATGTTCAATTATCACAAAAATGTCTGCCAAATGCACACCAGATGTTTGCAAGATGTCCACACAAAGTCCACAAGATGTACACCAGATGTGTTCAGATGTATACCAATTTTTCTCCAGTAACATTTGTACATCAGATGTTCACAAGATGAATGTGTTTAAGTCTGTGTTTGAGTTTTCAAAAAATATCTGCCAGATGCCACAC
The DNA here is from genome assembly GCA_963556195.1 of Sepiola atlantica. Classification (NCBI taxonomy): domain Eukaryota; kingdom Metazoa; phylum Mollusca; class Cephalopoda; order Sepiida; family Sepiolidae; genus Sepiola; species Sepiola atlantica. The sequence continues at coordinate 1,260,570 of OY744553.1, forward strand.
AAAAGATGTCTACCAGATGTATACAAGTTTTTTATAAGCCTAAATCAGATGTTCGCAAGATGAATTTGCGTGGATGTGTGTCTGTTATAGTGTGTATGGGTGAGTGTATACTTATTGTAAGTGTATCTATGCATGTGTATCTATCTATATGTGTGTGTGTGTATGTGTGTGTCAGCAGATGTTTACAGATTTACACCCATTTTCTTCTAGATGTACACCAGATAAGTATATGTACTGCTTATTTCAGTATGTGACCTTAAGTGTGTGAATATTTGTATTTTAGTGTGCGTGTATGTATATTTGCGTGCACATCAGATTTTCACCAGATGTACACCAGATGTCTAAGATGCATGCCAATTTTCCTCCAGATGTACACTAAGATGATTAAATGTATGTTTAAGTGCCTCTGTATGTATGTGAGTGTGTATGTGTGACAGATGTGCACCAGATGTTCACTAGATGTTCACTAGATGTGCACCAGATGTTTCAAGATGTACACCAATTTTTCTCAAGATGTACATCATATGTATATATATATGGTTATTTCAGTGTTTGTCTTTAAGTGTGCGAATATGTGTATTTGAGTGTGTGTATGTTTATTTGTTTAAGTGTTTGAATGGACGTGCGCCAGATGTTCACAAGATGTACATCAGATGTTTCAAGATGTACAACAATTTCTCTCCAGATGTTAACAAGATGAATATGTATGTTTAATTCTTTGTATGTGTATCTGTATGTGTGTGTGTGAGTGTATACGTTATATCTTCACAAGATGTATACCAGATGTTCTCCAGATGTGTACCGATTTTACTCCAGATGGATACCAGATGTTCTCCAGATGTGTACCGATTTTACTCCAGATGTATACCAGATGTTCTCCAGATGTGTACCGATTTTACTCCAGATGTATACCAGATGTTCTCCAAATGTTTATTTGGTTTTCCAGGTGGTTTCATCGTTTTTTCTCTTTTTTTTTTCCTTTTTTTTTCTTCCTTTTTTTTTTTCCTTTTTTAGTCTGTTTGTTTGTAGTTTTGTTTGTCACGTTTCGTTGATGCATTTCTTTATTTGCCTCCACCTTCGAATGCTGTTTGTCGGATTTGTGGAAAGAAAAAGAAAACACGTAAAGTGATTAATCATGGATTCATTGAAAAAAAAGACGTTTTTCTTACTTTTCAGATCAAGCAACAAAATACCAAGAATAAATTACTGCTCCAATGTCACTCTATTGTGATGTTCTGGGAGTCCATGCGACTACTACCAGAAAATATGTCTAACAGACACAATGTAAGGGTTCTTAAAGGCCATGCAAAGATAGCAGCCGAACGGATACGTCCGGCAGCATTGAAAGACCAGCCAGGAAGAGGATAAGATATTGTCCTATCTCCTGTATATGCGTGGAAGGAATAAGTTTTCTCAACTTGCAGGCAGGAGAGCACCTTCCTTGATGTGGGCAAAAATAAGTCCAAGGGAGATAACTCTGATATATAGATATATATGAAAGGGAGATAATTCAGACAATTTTTTGGCTAACATCACCCTCATTCTAAAAGGTTTGCTTAAATTGAAACAAACTATGTTAAGCAAAAGTTGAAAAAAGGAGGCAACACAACTTATTAAAGGTTTCACGTGTATCTCCTTCATAACCCTAACCCTAACAATAATGAAGCCCACTTGCAACCATTAACAAGAGACCAGAACCTTAAAATACTTAAAAACCACCCAAACCGTTCTGTTAGGGTTAGGGTTATTGTAATACTATCGTGGCGCAAGGAGTGTATCTTGGTTAGGGTTAGGGTTTAGGGTGGTGGTGGTTGTGGTGGTGGTGGTGGTGGTGGTGGTGGTTGTTGTGGTGGTGGTGGTGGTGGTGGTGGTGGTTGTGGTGGTTGTGGTGGTGGTGGTGGTGGTGGTGGTGGTGGTTGTTGTTGTTGTTGTTGTTGTTGTTGTTGTTGTTGTTGTTATCATCATCATTATCATCATCATCATCAT
>OY744553.1:1267555-1280055 GCA_963556195.1 Sepiola atlantica
AAAGAAAAAAAAGAAAAATCATCATCAGCAGCAGCATCATATATATATATATATATATATATATATATATATATATATATATATATATATAGGATCAAAATAAACCAAAGTGAAAACTTTTAGTAGATGGAACCTATTGTGAAAAGGATTAGCTCAATATACGAGATAGAGCAATACTGGACTTACCTACATTTTGAGCACTTTCCCCAATCTGCTCCCACACAAAGAGTTTTTCTTCACATTCTACAATTCACCGGACTTCTTTTCAACGGAAATTTACCACCCGGACAATTTGCATATCTTTTTCACGGAATTTTTTCTTTTCATTCAATACGTTTTTTTATCAAAAATTATTTTAATAATTTTTTATAATAATTTTCATATTTTTCAAATATTTGAACTTTGGTTTTTTCGAAAGCCAACTTATCCATCTGTATTTCTCCTCTGATGATAAGATTTCGATCTTTGAAAAGCCTTGGCTTAAGGAAAGAATAATAAACACTAGTTTATTACTGAATGCACCTTGCATTGAACAATTGAAATTTGAAATAAATTTGGACAATCGTCGCATATTTATCACTCTTTTTTCATCTCTCTCTCTCTCTCTCTCTCTCTCTCTCTCTCTCTATATATATATATATATATATATATATATATATATATATATATATATATATATATATATATATTCACTTTTATTTTTTATTCTTCTTATCTTTCTGTTTTTGCTGAAGATGGGGCATCCTACCGGATCCCAGACATTCACCGGCTATTTCAGACACTCCAACCTAAAGATCTTTTTAAGTGCAGTTGTTTGTATTTCTCTTGCACTCGGTTCACCGGGTATACTCGCCAGATAGCTTTTTAAATTCTTGTTCAATAGTCCGGTTGCTCCTATAATTACTGGTATGATGGAGATTTTCCTAAGATTCCAGTTTCTTTTCATGTCGTACATAACACCTTGGTATTTCGTAATCTTTTCCCTTTCAGCTCTGTTTAATCCTGCATCATTAGGGACACTGACTTCAACTAGGGTTGCTACTTTCTCCCTTTTGTCCCATATTACGATGTCAGGTTTAACAGCTCCGTTTTCTAGATATGTAGCTGTAGGGGTTGCATAGTCATAGTGGATGGTGTATAACTTATTTCCAACTGTTCTTTCTGGTATATGCTCCCAGGACTTGCTGCTACACTGAATATTCAACTTTTTACAAATAGTCCAGTGAAGATATTTACACACTCCGTTGTGTCGCACTGTATAATAGCCATCTCCCAGGAGAACCTTACAACTGGATGTCAGGTGGTTCACACTCTCTACTTCTGTGTGGCAGAACCTGCACTTGTTATTGTTGCTGAGACCACTCATATATATGTGTGTGTGTGTGTGTGTGTGTGTGTGTGGCAAAGTTCAACAAGTCATGTAGAAACACAGAAGATATTTATATCTGCAGGGTGTTCAGAAGAGATTTGATGATTTTTTTTTATTATTTCATTTCAGAATCATTTAGCCGCAGGCAGCAACGGATTTCATGTTATAGCGGTAAAGTGCAACGGATAGCGTTTTTTGTGTACTGTTGGTGAGATTGAGAGCTGAGGACGATTGACGACCGGAAAGCACCTTCTATTTCACTTTCTATCTCTTTTTTTTCTCTCTCTCTCTTTCTTTCTCTTTGTCACCCTCCCTTTCTCTCTCTCTTTCTCTCTCTCTCTTTCTCTTTCTCTCTCTCTCTCTCTTTCTCTCTCTTTCTCTCTTTCTCTAGCCGTCTCCTTTTCTCTCCCAGCCTCTCTTTCTTTCTCCCACTCCTCATTCTCTCTCTCTCTCTCTCTTTCTTTCTCTCTCTTTCTTTCTCTCTTTTTCTCTCTCTCTCTTTCTCTCTCTCTTTCTTTCTTTCTCTTTCTCTCCTTTTCTCGCTTTCTCTTTGTCGCTGTTTCTCTCTCACACTCTCTTTCTTTCCCTCACTATCTCTTTCTCTCACTTTCCCCCTTCTTCTGAAGTATTTAATAGCAGTAAAGTGCAATGGATAGCTGGTTCTGTGTACTATTGGTGGGTTTTACAGCTGGAGATCTCTTTGTTTCCCTCACTCTTTCTTTCTGTCTCCCTTTCTATAGCCGTCTCTTTTTCTCTCTCAGTCTCTCTTTCTTTCTCTCTTTCTCCCTCTCTCTCACTCACTCTCTCTCTCCCTTTCTCTCCCTCTCTTTTTCATTCTTTTTCTATTCTCTCACTCTTTCATCTTCACTCTTTGTTACTTTCTCTCTCTCTCTTTCTCTCTCTCTCTCTCTCTTACTCTCCGTTTGTCTCTCTCGTTTTCTCCATCTCTTTCTCCCCATCATCTCTCCTCTGACAGCTGACTAATTTAATCTAACTAAAATGTTCTATTGTTTAAATTGGACTATTAAAAAAAATGATGCAATACTTTTTTTTTGCAAGAAAGCACTGAATATTAAAAAAACAAAAACAACTCGAGGTGTGTGCGGTGCTTTACTTACCTGTTGTACCTTTTTTTATTGTGGGTTGGCTTGTTTTTCGTGGTTTCTTCTCCGTGGAGACAATCGGTGAAACTGGATTTAAAAAGAAAATCAAAAGTGTTCTTCGTTACATTCAAGACAAAGATTGGCCTCCCTTCGAGAACCCACACCCATACACACACACACACGCACACACACGCACACATGCATACACACACCCATACACACACACACACACACACACACACACATGCATACACACACGCATACACACACACGAATACACACACATGCACATGCACACGCACACACACCAATAGTAATAAAGAAATGCTCTGCTGAGCTGGCCCCTGTCCTCTCCAAACTCTACAACAAATGCCTCGCTGAATCTTACTTCCCTGATAGCTGGAAAATTTCCTCTGAGGTACCAGTCTTCAAGAATTCTGGAGATAGAACTGATCCTCTAAGCTACTGCCAAATCAGTCTACTCCTTATCTTTGCTAAAATCTTTGAATCCTTAATAGCGATAGTCAAACTTCTTTCTGACCATCACAATGGATTCAGACAAGCACGATCTACTGCAGATATCCTAATGGTCATCTCTGAACGCATATATCATACACTGGACAAGGCAAGTAAAGCTAGGACGGCATCGCTTGATATATCCAAAGCCTTTGACAAGGTCTGGCATGAAGGTCTTCTCATAAAAAATCACTCATATGGTATTACTGGACGAATATTTAATATAATTAGATCCTTCCTAACCTAACCAAAAGAAAGATCCAGGTTGTCCTCGATGGTCGTTCCTCCAAGCAACATGACATAAATGCTAGTGTACCCCAGGGATCCATCCTTGGACCTCTACTGTATCTGATTTTCATAAACGATTTCCCTGCCGACATTGAGTCTGAGATGAGTATATTTGATGACGACAGCACGCTCTACTCTCGTCATGTGGGCAAAGCGGACAAACACATTTGACCAGTTGAAAAGGTCCGGAAGTGCAGCCGTGCCGCTCCAACGACCTGATAGATCACATATTGGAATGTAAATATTTAAAAATATGTATTTATTCTGTTATTTTCAAGCAAATGAAATAGTTTTGGGTTAGGGTTAAAGTTAGGGTTTTGGGTTAGGGTTGGGGTTAAGGCTAGGGTTAATGAGTAAATCACATATCGGAATGTATACAATTCGGTAGACCACAAATTTGATTAGGGTTGGGGTTGGGGTTGGGGTTGGGGTAAGGGTTAGGGTTGGGGTTAGGGTTGGGGTTAGGTTTAGGGTTAGGTTTAGTGTTGGGTTAGTGTTAGGGTTAGGGTTAGGGTTGGGGTTAGGGTTAGGGTTAGGGTTGGGGTTACGGTTAGTGTTGGGGTTAAGGTTAGGGTTGCGGTTAGGGTTAGGGTTGGGGTTAGGCTAATGAGTAGATCACATATCGGAATGTAAACATATTGGATTAGAAACCCATGGGTAGATCACAACCCTAACTCTAACCTTTAACCTCTAACCCTAACCCTAAACTGTAACCCTAACCCTAACCCATCGGTAGATCACCACCCTAACCCTAACCACTCTGTAGATCACATATTGGATTAGAAATCCATCTGTAGATCACAACCCTAACCCTTACTCTAACTCTAACCCATCGGTAGACTACAACCCTAACCCTAACTTCTAACCCTAACCCTAACTTCTAACCCTAACCCTAACCCTAACAGCTCGGTAGATCATATACTAAAAGAGCATTGTTATCAGTTTATATTAAATCTCCGAAGTTCATAATTAAACTATTGAAAAGTTGAAATGAGATGAATAAAATGATAATCCCCAAAGAGGATTGATGAAAAAAAAATTCTCACTGAATTTGTGTTTTTGTTGAAAGCAAACGTCTGAAAAGAGAAGAAAAAATATTTTTAGATAACGGAAGTGTAAGTCTCACATTCTAGAATGACAGATTAGTGAAAATGGGTTCTAGAATGACAGATTAGTGAAAAGGGTTCTAGAATGACAGAATAGTGAAAAGGGTTCTAGAATGAACGAGAAACTCGCTAAGTGATTGACAGGTGTGATGTTATAACAGTATTTTATTTACTCCTCTCCAGGAGTTAGGCACAAGGCCAATTTTATCCTACTCCCACAAGTAAGATGTGACCCAAGGTCGGGTCGGAAAGTGGGGGTTGAAAAGCCAGCGCCCGAGAAGGTGAGCACTCTGACCATCAAAAATTGCCTGGGCAGCCCCGTCGGCATTCCCCAGTAGGGGCGCCTCAAGCAGTAAGCAATTAACTTACTCCTCCCCAAAGAGGGGAGGCAAAGCCTGGGAGGGTGGACCTCCTAGAACTGCACAGGACAATCCCATAGACCAGCGTAAATCAAGCCCCCGAAGGACAAGACAATACAAGTCTATGGGGTGCCTAGCAAAAGTGTCATGTACGTATGTCAGTTCCGTCATGGCCTCCTTCTCCAGCTAAATTTGACAGAGAGCAGATACGTAAAGCGATATTTCTCATCTTAAATTCTTGGAGTGATTCTGAAGGCATAATACATGTAAGTCTCTCTCTCTCTCTCTCTCTCTCTCTTTCTCTTTTTCTCTCTCTCCATCTCTCTCTCTCTTTCCCTCTCTATCTTTCTTTCTCTTTCTCTATATATATCTCTTTCTCTCTCCCTCTCTCTCTATCTTTCTTTCTTTTTCTCTCTCTCTATATATATATCTTTCTCTCTCTCTCTCTCTTTCTCTCACTCTTTCTCTCCCTCACACACATACAAATGCCTAAACGAATTATCAACTCTCACGCATACACATTCGTACAACCATGAACAAAAGGCGACACGCACATTCACACACTTCGACACATTCACACACTACGCACATACATACACATTCATAAATCACAGACATAAACATTTATCGTTTCTCTAACTGGACACTTGAAATGAACACTTAATGCTCTGTAATTTGTAAATATATAAATATTTTGTGTTACTTTTGAACTACGTTTTATTCTTCCTTCAACTTAGGCATGCTTCATCTTTCATTCCATGTTTTTCCATGTTTCATCTGTTTTTACTCTTTTAAACATTTCTTCAACAATTCTAATGTAAGCGTGGATCTTACCATTTTCTCTAAGACACAATTTCTTACTAAACTAAGGTCCGAGAGAAGGAGAGAGAAGGAGAGAGAAGGAGAGAGAAGGAGAGTGGCTATTTAGAGAGTTTGGTGTGTAACAATATGATGGAATGGGAGGGGGGCACATATGGAAAAAGAATAATAATTACAATCAAAATAAGAAAAAAATAAAAAATATATATTTTAGTGAGAGATTGGAAATCAGAACATTCCATTGTCTGTGACCTCATAAGTCACATCTCCTTCTCACCAAAAGTGATTGGCGTTTCTTTCGTGTTTTGAATTGTTTCCAGTGTCAATGATAGATCCGTCCTGTCTGAACTTTTCTTTGTTCATAAGTCATCACTTATCAAGGCTAAAAGCCAATCGAGGATAACGGTTTAACGAGATGCATCGACTGTCAGTTGAATACTTTTCGAGTCGTCCTCTTAAGTAATCAAATTTTGCTCTTTCCGTAAATCGTTTTCAATCCTCTCATAGTACTGTTCCCACATCCAACTGACAATCTTATTAACCCTTATCCTCGAGTGGATTTTGGCCTTGCTAAGTGCTGGCCCATCAGTATAAATATGTTTGTTTCTGAAATCAAATATAGATCACATCTTTAAGAAGGGCACCATTTTCAGATAACTCATTCACTCCATTTTCTTTCATTCTCTTTGACCTTTTGGCCTTGGGACAAAAAATAAACGGACACCTACTTAGAAATCTGCGATTGTTCTCACTCTTCAGAATCGGTTTCACGGCTTTTGCGAACCCACCTGGAAATGGGAGAAAAAAAAATGAATGCTTAAAAATGTTTTTAATCGATATTTACAATTTTTTTTTTTAATCAAAAGATAAAAATAAATCGAAATTTCTTCGTAATTAATAGAAATAGTATATGGAAGTAAAACCAGTGAGGGTTGAGGACATGCGTTGCATGGATAGAAATTATATGAAAATGATACGATCGCTGTGTAATGTGAGTCTTAAAAATGACCTCAGATCTGATGACCTCAGAGGAAGATTAAATCTGGGAGATGTGTGCAGAATAGAGGACGCTGTTGTTACATTGGAAACATAGATAAGAGTTCTTGGGTTAGCAGATGTAGAACAGTTGAGATAACAGGGCCAGTTGTTGGAGGAAGGCAAAAGAAAGCATGGGACAAAGTGTTAAGGATGGACTTGAGAGAAAGAGGGATAAATAAAGACCTGGTCAGAGATAGGTTAAAAGCCGTCCAACACATGCCAGCATGTAAAATGAATGTTAAGCTAATTATGATGATGAAAGAATGGATGAGAGTTCTTGGGTTAGTAGATGTAGAACAGTTGAGGTAGCAGGGCCAGTTGGCAGAGGAATGTCAATGGAAACATGGGAGGAATTGATAAGGATGGACTTGAGAGAAAGAGGGATAAATAAAGACCTGGGCAGAGATAGGTTAATTTGGAATAATTAAGAATTAATGATTAATGGACAATTTGCCGCTTCCCTCCAAAATGCCTTTCGTACTCAGGAGGAAGGATTCAATCATCCCCATGGCACAGCCACACCAAGATACACCCCTTGTGCTACGACAACCAAGTTACCTACAAATAAAACTGTTACGCCGAGGTTTATTTAAAAAGAGAGACAGTCACAGAAAACATATAGACCACGTGTGTATGCATGACAGAGAGACATATATATATATATAGAGAGAGAGGGGGGGAACGAAAGAGAGAAAGAAAGAGAAAGAGAGAGAGGAAGAGGGAAAGAGAGAGAGAGAAAGAGAGAGAGAGAGAAAAAGAGAAAGAAAGAAAGAAAGAAAGAAAGAGAGACCACGTGGGTATGCGTGACAGAGAAACATAGAGAGAGAGGGGCAAGGAGAACAAAAGAGAGAAAGAAAGAGAAAAAGAGAGAAAGAGGGAAAGAGAGAGAAAGAGAAAAAGAGATATAGATAGAGAGAGAAAGAGAGGGAAGAAAGAGAGAGAGAGAAAGAAAGAAAGAAAGAAAGAAAGAAAGAGAGACCATGTGTGTATGCGTGACAGAGAGACATATATAGATAGATAGATAGATAGAGAGAGAGAGCAAGAGAGAAGGGGGAGAGAGAAAGAAAGAGAATGAAAGCGAGTGAAAGAGAAAGATAGAGAGCGAGTGAGGGAGAGAGAGAAGAGATAGATAGATAGATAGATAGATAGATAGATAGATAGATAGATAGATAGATATGGGCATATTGGTATATTTAGATAGATAGGTAGGTATGGTCATATTTGAAAATATAGATAGATAGATAGATAGATAGATAGATAGATAGATAGATAGATAGATAGATAGATATGAACATAGATAGATATATAGATAGATAGATAGATAGATATGAACATAGATAGATATATAGATAGATAGATATGGACATAGATAGATAGATAGATAGATAGATAGATAGATAGATAGATAGATAGATATGAACAGACTGAAATAGATAGATAGATAGATAGATAGATAGATAGATAGAGAGATAGATAGATAGATAGATAGATAGATAGCTCGTTCAGCCACAGCCGAGCACACAATGTGTGCTGCCCCTACCCCCACCAATTAGGGACAGCACCAAAACACATCTTTTCTGCTTGAAGTCTCGCCAGCCAAAGAACCATAAAACCCCTGGACGGAGGTCACATAGTTTCCTCGACTTCTGTCGTGGTCATCTCTGACCTTTAAGGTGTCACTCAAACATTCACAGCAAGAACTCGGCCTCCCCCCCCCCCCTACTGAAAGGCAGCATTATAAATGCTAGACAAGGGGAAAAGCTCTGCGTCATAAACGTCAGCCTTATTATTTAGTAAACTGTTTGATATTGGGTGAGCAAACCCACTAGTATACAATTTGGTTAGTTGAAAATAACATTAAATGTATGTTCAGTCAGGGTCAACTGAACTCGAGGTTAGTTTTACTGTGGGAGTTTGATAGAAACGGATGTGACGTCACATGGGGCGAGGAGAGAGATGAGTGGGAGAGGTCAGCAGTTCGCTGGGAGCATTACACGTGTAAAAAATGTTATTTTAAATGCTCTGGTAAGATATGGTTAAACGGTGATTATCGATCTCTCTCTTTCTACCCCCCCCCTCTATCTCTGGTCTGTGATTTGGAATGAAGATCAAGTCGAATAAACCTCCTCTGTCTTCCAACCGGTTTGTCTTGACTTGGTTCTTCTTTCGAGGTATGAAAGAAGTCATTTTCAGGCGGCGTTCCCTAAGTCTGGAAAGATCGCAAAAAGGGCGCACACGCGGGTGTAAGCAGCTCACAAAGGTAAGATTATTAACTTTCATTCATGTATGGTACAAGGTCGAATACTTACTTGGGTGCCAAATTCTTATCCTGTTCAAAATGCCTTCTTCGTGTGCTGAAAACAAATGGAAAAAGAAAAGGATTGAATTATTATTCGAGTGAATGAATCCAGAAAGAAAGAAAGAAAGAAGGGAAAAGAAAGAAAAAAAGAGAGGGGGGTAGAAAGAACAAAAGAGATAGAAGAGGGAAAAAGAAAAAGAGATAAAGAGGGGGGGAAGAAAGAAAGAAAGAAAGAGAGAGAGAGAGATAGAGGGGGAAGATAGAAAAAGAGAGAGAAGGGGGGAAAAAGAAAGAAATAGAGAGAGAGAGAGAGAGAGGGAGGGGGTGAGAGAGACAAAGAAAGGATGAAAGAGAGAGGTTCGGTTGATTCAGAGGCAGGTTTTCGCTGACCCTATGTGTATCCTTTTGTTCATCTTACCTATGACAGACGGCTCCGAATATGTACGTTCCTCTAATGACCTCACGTGGTGATCCGACAGAAAAACTTCGGAACAGACCCTCTGCAGGTATTGCGTCACGTTCATCTGTCTGTGGAGGCCATTCTTTTTACAGTCCTCCTCATCTTCTTCTGTCAGCTTTCGAGTGGCCGCCGCTGAAACACAAGAAGTCAGTTAGCAAAATCAGCCATATATATATATATATATATATATATAAAATAAAATATAGTAACACGAAATTACATAATCATCGATGCAATAATTTATTTTAACCTTGTGGTATTGTCAAGCATCCAATTCAGATGATTACAATTTTTTAAATGTAATCATCTGAATTGGATGCTTGACAATACCACAAGGTTAAAATAAATTATTGCATCGATGATTATGTAATTTCGTGTTACTATATTTTATTTTATTCTACCTCTGTTTATTACATTGAGCTCTCATACCCGGATTTCCTCCCGGAATTATTTCATTATAAAAAATATATATATATATATATATAGTAATCCAGGTAAAGTAAACATCCACAGGATAAAAAATCCACAGAATTTCAGCCGGGCTTATATGATAGTGCTCAATAGTAAATAAAGCTATTTATATAATTATTTTTATTTATACAGACATGTACAAAAAGCTTCTACACTGGCATGTCGATGTTATCGATCAGTAGTTATTAGAAACTACGATCTCATCAGGCTAGAAAAAAGTCTGATCTTTCATTAGATGTTCATATTGAGTGAGTTTAATAACAAGCAGTACAACTAGCTTCATTACGAGATCCAACACAGTTTGTTGTTGTAGATCACTATTCGCTGCTCGTTGTAAAATACCCGCCGACTTGATATTTACAAAGTTAAATTCCTCCTTAATTCTAAGCTGATTTGTGGTGGCCAACGGGAAAACGCTCTTGACTGCGAATAAGTGGTGATTTTTGCTCGGAATTCGAGCCCGCCGACCGTTGGAAATTAACTTCCTGCACTGAAGATTGCGTTAGCATGAAACATCGATGTCTGTAGGTAATAAATAATTAATATTTATTTATAAATCTTATTGTATAGCCCCCTTTACTAAGGCCGGGCACTCTGAGTGAGTTTAATAACAAGCAGTACTACTCGCTTCATTGCGAACCCCAACACGATTTGTTGGTGTTAGATCACTTTTCGCCGTCTGTAGGTAATAAATAATTTATATATATATATATTAGCTTCATATATATATATATTAGCTTCATATATATATATATATATTAGCTTCATATATATATATATATATATATATATATATATATATATATATATATATATATATATATATGAGAGATGAGAATAAAAAAAATGTAAATATACAATACTTATTAGAACATAAAAGTTCAGAGCAAGGAGTTTCATATCCTTAATCCATGGATTTTCAAAGATAAACTCTTTTCATCAGAGGATAGGGAAAACCCGACAATGTAATTGTAAATCCGCAATATTATTATTATTATTATATATATATATATATATATATATATATATATATATATATATATAATAAAAATTAAAAATTAAAAAATTTAGAGTCAAAATTTATTGAATCTCAAGCAGAGTATAAACGTTACAGTTAAGTCAAAATAAAGACGCTTAAATACTCTAAATACTGCAGATATTCCTATTAGCTCAATGGTTTAAGCTTTAGATCAAACAGAGCTATTGTAGAGTAAGTTGCGAGAAATAAAATGCATTTTTTAAGGAATCAAAAGACAGCATTGCAAGGTAAATAATCTGAAATTGAATAATCTGAAGTTTGATAATTTGTAGTTGAATAATCTACAGTGTAATAATCTGAAATTGAATAATCCGAAGTGTAATAATCTGAAATTGAATAATCCGAAGTGTAATAATCTGAAGTGTAATAATCTGAAGTTGAATAATCTGAAGTGTAATAATCTGAATGTAATAATCTGAATGTAATAATCTGAAGTGTAATAATCTGAAATTTAATAATCTGAAGTTGAATAATCTGAAGTGTAATAATCTGAAATTTAATAATCTGAGGTGTAATGACCTGAAGTTTAATAAGCTGAAGTTTAATAATCTGAAATTGAATAACCTGAAGTGTAATAATCTGAAGTGTAATAATCTGAAGTTTAATAATTTGAAGATCAATAACCTGAAGTTGAATAATCTGAAATTGAATAATCTACAGTGTAATAATCTGAAGTTGAATAATCTGAAGTGTAATAATCTGAAATTAAATAATCTGAAATGTAATAATCTGAAGTTGAATAACCTGAAGTGTAATAACCTGAAATTAAATAATCTGAAATTGAATAATCTGAAGTTGAATAATCTGAAATTGAATAATCTGAAGTTGAATAATCTGAAGTTGAATAATCTGAAGTTGAATAATCTGAAATGTAATAAGCTGAAATTGAATAATCTGAAGTTGAATAATCTGGAGTTTAATAATTTGAAGATCAATAACCTGAAGTTGAATAATCTACAGTGTAATAATCTGAAATTGAATAATCTGAAATGTAATAATCTGAAGTTAAATAATCTGAAATCTATTTTAAATAATTCATTTTATTAGTTTACTCATTTTGCCTTGTTATGATTTCGTATTTTTGATATATCAAAAATCTAATTCCGATGTTTAATAAAGTAGTTAAACCTAAGGAGTCTAACCTATGTTTATAGCTCAGATATTTTACCCATCTTTATTTGTTTAATCACTTTTATTTGTACGCGTTCTTATTTTAACATTATATTCCAATTCCGATGTTTAATAAAGTAGTTAAACCTAAGGATTCTAACCTATGTTTATAGCTCAGATATTTTACCCATCTTTATTTGTTTACTCACTTTTATTTGTACGCGTTCTTATTTTAACATTATATTCCAATTCCGATGTTTAATAAAGTAGTTAAACCTAAGGATTCGAACCTTGTGTCTATTGATCGCTTGTTTCCCAAAAGATAGTTTCGACTTACCGTTTCGCAGTTTCTCCTTCACTTCTTCCGTCAGTCCATCAAGCGTATCGATATCAACTGAAAATCGAACATGAAAATCGTTTAAATCAATCAAAACTATCATTTACAGACGACCCCTTTTTTCTCGGTCAAAACAAACGGACCCTTTTAATCCCCGTTTTGAAGGGCACCAAAATCACATGATGT
>OY744553.1:1282555-1292555 GCA_963556195.1 Sepiola atlantica
TTGGAAGAATAGCTTCACCTACTCTGAAAAAAGAAAAGAAAAATATTTAAAAACAAAGAAGTTATGAATTTTTTTCAAGTGTCAGTGACTTTTGGGACACCCTGTATATTTATGATAAATATTGCTACTTCTTTACAGAACAAGGCCATCCCTACTAGATTGCAATGCTCGGTTTTGGGCACACACATGGCTCAGCAGCCCTGACTTATTTTTACGAGTCTTGCTTGTATGAACAGTCGTACACGTCGCCATTTCTTTATCTCCGTGGGTCTTGTAGGAATATCTGTACGCGTAGATGGCCATGCTCTGCGTTTGTACGACAATCAGAGCACACTCTCTTTTTATTAACAAAATATACGGGTCCATCTCGCCGAGTAGGGTAGCATCACACCTGTTTACTATACCAGGTATTTATATGCCCCCACTAATATGTATATAGACGAACAGCACAGGTAAAGACAATTTTTTTTTTTTTTTGTGTCTTAAATAACTAATATAAGTTAGCAAAACATTTATATGGAACAAAACGTAGATTTAGTATAAGGAACGTTTATGTTTTTGTCTTTTAAGGGAAGTGGGGTCTGATCAACTCTGCTGGGAAGCCATGAAATTAAATACTGTCTTGTTTTTAAATTCCCGAAACAGTTTTTCATGGAGAGGATTTGTGCACATGGAATCAGACGGTTGATTCTTCTCCAAGGCTCGATCGTCAACTGACTTCTTTCAATTTTCGGTTTTTATTATATAACAATTTCGTGGCCACCTCGACGACCTCATCGAGGTTGCACTCGGTGACGGCTTGAACTCATTTGACAATTCAACAAATCTCTCTATCTTTTCTTGGCATGATACAATTGCACCTGGTAAAATGGCCTTTAACCCTTCAGACATATCTCTTTCTTTTGACATTGGGTTCTTACCGTTTAAGTGATTCAACTGCAGGTGCATATGACAATTGATCAGTCTATGTTGCTTCTTCCGTTGCAAGTGTTTCATGTTTTGGTACAGTGTTTCTTATCAAAACTGACCTTCATGTCATCCGATAGTTGCCTCTTCCTGTGCAGGTGTTTGTCTGGTTGTGAGTTTTATTTTATTTTCAAATAACTTTTTTGGTCATCTGATAATTATCTTATCTTTTGACAATCACCAGGTGCATCTCTTTTATCAACTTTTCCGTACACCGACTCGGATATGTAACATTTCTATGCGAGTTAGTATATGCCTTTGTTAGCCAACCGAATCACAATGTATTACTACGCGCGGATATATGTGAATTACTACGCGCGGATATATGTGAATTACTACGCGCGGATATATGTGAATTACTACGCGCGGATATATGTGAAATTACTTACTTTCTTCAAGCCACGCCCAGTATTTGACATTTCTGTCGCGACCGGTGACCTTGCGACTCAGAAGCGGCTTTCCTGAAAGAGAAAAAAGAAAGAAAGAAAGTAACAGAGAACGAACAACGTACGGCAAAGAAGAAAGAAAGATAGAAAGGAAGAAGAAAGGAAACTTCAATCCAGAAAGAAAAGCCGAGAGATAGATATGAATGAGATAGATAGATAGATAGATAGATAGATAGATATCGAGCAGGCTACATAGATAGATAGATTGAGAGAGAGAGAGAGAGAGAGAGAGAGAGGGAGGGAGAGAGAGAGAGAGGGAGAGAGAGAGAGAGAGAAATACTGAGCAGGCTACATAAATAGATAGATAGATAGATAGATAGACAGATAGATAGATAGATAGACTGTTTGATAGATAGATAGATAGATAGATAGATAGATAGATAGATAGATAGACTGTTTGATAGATAGATAGATAGATAGATAGATAGACTGTTTGATAGATAGATAGATAGATAGATAGATAGATAGATAGATAGATAGACTGTTTGATAGATAGATAGATAGATAGATAGATAGATAGATAGATAGATAGATAGATAGATAGACTGTTTGATAGATAGATAGATAGATAGATAGATAGATAGACTGTTTGATAGATAGATAGATAGATAGATAGATAGATAGATAGACTGTTTGATAGATAGATAGATAGATAGATAGATAGACTGTTTGATAGATAGATAGATAGATAGATAGATAGATAGATAGATAGATAGATAGATAGATAAGAATTGCCCCTCTTGTTAAGCCGCCCTCTTAAAGTAACCAAATTCAGCCCAGATCCAACCATGGTCTCAAATCCTCAAGATGTTTGTCGCACCATCAACATGACACAAACCATTGTCCTCGAGACGCCTTTGGGCCTTGATGAGTAAATAAGAAAAAAGATAGATTTTTGTTTGTTTGTTTGTTTGTTTGTTTGTTTTTCCGTCCTTACCTTTCTGCTTTGCACCGGAGCCGACCTTCGCCACTGGAAGGTTGATCGCAACCCGGTTGTTATTCTTGTCATCTGAAAACAATCGGCAAACGAAAAAGGCAAAAATTATTTAACGTCCTTAAGCCATGTCTTTTCAAAGAATGATACCTTATTGTTAGAGGAGTACAAACGGATAAATGGGTAAATTTGTAGATATTAACACCCTCAGCTACATCTCCCACCCACCCCAAGAAAATGAAATTCTACTTTTTTGGGCGGTTACGTGTGAACACCCCGACAAACTTGCCTCCCTCCACTAGTCAGTAATTTGGAACGAAGATCACATTGAATAAATTTTTTTGTTCCTTCCTTAAGCCATGTCTTTTCAAAGAATGATATCTTATTGTTAGAGGAGTACAAACGGATAAATGGGTAAATTTGTAGATTAACACCCTCAGCTACATCTCCCACCCACCCCAAGAAAATGAAATTCTACTTTTTTGGGCGGTTACGTGTGAACACCCCGACAAACTTGCCTCCCTCCACTAGTCAGTAATTTGGAACGAAGATCACATTGAATAAATTTTTTTGTTCCTTCCTTAAGCCATGTCTTTTCAAAGAATGATATCTTATTGTTAGAGGAGAACAAACAGATAAGTTGGTAAAGGCAAATCACCAAAAGTCATAATTTGAAAATATATAAAGATAAAGATAAAGATAATATAAAAATATAAACAAATACAATGTAAAAGGTTGAAAAGGTTGAAAATATAAGCAAAGGTTCACCGTTGAAGACGCCATCAATATATATATATATATATATATATATATATATATATATATATATATATATTGTTATAAAGAATTTTATTTGATATGCAAATATCCATCACACGGTAGTCTTAAGGGTAGTATATTATTATTTACTCACTAGGAGTTATCACACTGGTCATCGTCAGTGGTCACCTACTGCCGACAACCTGTGGTATTCCCTGGAGTCCGAGTGACAACAAGTCTCCTCAGGCCTCCAGTATGCTCCACCTCTTTTCGTTCATCACCGCTGATGACCTTGCGGTAATCGCAACAGCCACCTACCAGCGATTTCCCGCTGATAAGGGCCATTGGTCCCCTCTGGGGCCCGAGTGGCAACAAGCCTTCCCAAGGTCCCAGAGCTGTCCGCGCTCTTCCAGTGGAGGTCTGGTTTGCGCTTTCCCTCCTCGACCCTCTGTCCATAATTTTGTGATTATTATTATTATTATTATTATTATTATTATTATTATTATTATTATTATTATTATTATTATTATTATTTTATTATTATTTGTTTATGTATATATAAGTAACATTTTAAGCTAAATTATTTCGACACTTGATTATTGGGGAAATGGTAGTTTTATCTGTACCATTGGAGAGCCATGCATATAACTGTCCTGTTTTTAAATCTCCGAAACAGTTACATGGTAAACAGCTGAAGATCCCCGTGTTAATATTAGATGCTTACGTTAAGGTCTCCTGCTTTTGTTTCACTGTTAGATACTTAATCCCCCTTTTTATTTTATTTACTTACTATTATATATTATTTATTTATGAATTTTCCAACAAATGTTAAGTCTACACTATTTTGGATTTAGTTAGTTTCTCTGGGAATTTAAACTGCATTTTCCTTTTTTTATGTCTTTTTGTTTAAAATAACTCAAAGCTACTTTAGACTATATATATATATATATATATATATATATATATATATATATATATATATATATATATATGTATGTAGAAGGATGAAAAGGAATTAGAAAAGCAAAAGTCAAATCTTTTTTCAATTCAGTTGCTCAATGCAAGGTATATTCTGCAAAAAGGCAATTTATTCAAGTTAAATTTTTCCTTAAGCCAGGCGTTTTCAAAGATCAAAATCTTATCATCAGAGGAAATCGCTGAGATAGATAAGTTGCCAAAGGCCAAGATTTAAAATTTGAAAAAGTAAAATAAAAATTGAAGGGGAAAAACACAAGGCAAAACTCTGCCCGAATGCAAGCAAATGTCCGATTGCAAAAAAGTCCGTTGTCAAAAAGTCCAGCGGAGAAAGTGAAATGTAAATAGGTAGGTCGTTAAAAGGCACGAGAAATGACATGAGAGGACTTAGAGTTAAATTCCAAAAACCATATCTTCAGGTGCGGCGGAGATAGATAGAATCCAGAGGGTAAAAGGTCCAATAAAAGGTACGTTCATGGATGCAACAAGGCTCAGTAAAACGTGAGGTGGAAAGTATTCGCCATTTAAAAAAGATTTCCTGGGCCGAAAATCATGAAATAGGTTTAAATTGGCAAAAAAACAGCGAATTAATATTTAAAAGCTACGCCAAAATTCCAGATTGGCCGTTGAAAAGAAAGACTAGTCTGAAGAATGGCAAAAACTCATCTAGCTGGATATTGAGCGGTATACTTTTCACAATAGGTTTTACCTTTCCTAAAAGTTCGCTTTTAGTTCACCACTTAATTATATATATATATATATATATATATATATATATATATATATATATATATATATATATATATATATATATATAATAAATTAATAACACTTCTTTAATAAATGATAATCGAAATCGATAAGTAGATAGATCTAGAATATTTAAAATATGAGACTAATTACTTTACTTTATATTAAAATTCTTAAATTACGATAGAAAGATAAACAAAATAAAAATACGAAGATAAAACAAAGTAAATATTCAAATATAAAAAAAAAAAATTATATATTATCAAAACTAACAGTTTATCGAACACCATACACCTAACCAACATTACACAAATATTTTAAACACCAAATCATATATTTAACATAATATTAAAATAAAACTTAATTTAATTTATATTCCCTGTGAAACTGCTTTATTTGCTGCGGTCTATATCTGGCAGCCATTTTGTTTTGTATTATTCTCTACACAGTCGGAGAAGAAAAAAATATTCTTCTTCTGGTCTAATTATTTTTGACAAAGGGATGTCTTTTCCCGAAATATCAAATAGTGATTTTTAATCACCCGGACATCACACGAACAGCTAAAACACTCTTGCTGTTATGTAAGAAAAAAAAAAAGAAAAGGAAAAATAAATAGTAAGTCTTATATCGTATTCGATTTATTGTTATTGTTTTTGTTCCTTTCCTTTCAACTTGCATCTTACCCGGAATTGCATTGCCCACAGCCTTTCAAAAACTTACTACTACTATACCCAGCAATGCTTCAAGCAAACTACCATTCTCTACTAATATATATATATATATATATATATATATATATATATATATATATATATATATATATATATGCGATTTCATGAAGGCATACCAAAGCATTCCGTTCAGGAGACCAATGATCACCATTAAAGACTATTTCTTACAAATATTATTTATTCAAATTAAATGTTTTTTCCTACACGTGTTTCACTACCAAGCAGGTACTTGTTTGGCAGATCATCAGGGAAAATTAAATGTCTGGAATAAGGGTTTCAACTACCGACAATACACAATGTGGCATTGCAATAGTTGAGGTCACTTAAGAAGAGAAGAGGAAAAAAATAAAAAAGTACAAAGATAAAAAGGAAAACTTAGAAAATGTCTTAGAAATGTAGCTTGTGCATTATTTCTGCCACCAAACCAACAAGCAAATAATCGGTCTCTAATGAATTTAAAAAAAAAAAACCAAAAAACGGAACAATGTGAGATAATACACTTTCACGTCATGCGGCATAATGATAAAAAAATCTCCCCCCCCCCCCCCAAACAAAAAACTAAAACATTCAAGACACCGCTCACAAGTTACTATTCCAAGCCACTGATAGTATGGGAATTCTACATCTATTCCATCACAAGGAAAGGCAACATAAATGTTTGTCCGGAATGCCTGCGGTCAGACGAACCTTATTTCCAGGGCTGACTTCGAGATAAACACACCATATATATATATATATATATATATATATATATATATATATATTTAAATGTTGAATTAAATTAAAGATAAGCGATGTATCGTTTAATAATAATCTATCGTGATAATATAAAGCTCAATATATTGAATAGAGCAATCAATTCATGAGATGAAAGATGAGAATAAAAAATTGTAACGATACAATATTTATTAGAACATCAAAACTTCAAAGCACGCAGTCTCATATCCTTAATCCATGGATTTTCAAAGATAAAATCTTGGATTGATAATTTGTCTAATTTGGATTACTGTTCTCATTTTGAGTGTTATCCTCACAACGTTTCGGCCGCTGTAACCTCCGGCCTTCTTCCAGGTGTATCTCTTCGAACTCGGGAATATTTCTGTCGAACTCGGGAATCTGGACGGAATTTCAAACGGAACCCTTTATTTAATCCGCGGGAGTAGCATGCTCTTGTTCCGTCAGCCATGACTGGCAGAAGTCTTCAGTAATTCACAATTCTTCGTATCGCCCGCACCAAAGATTGAACCTTCAACCTTCAGATGACTATCACTTAGAACTGAATTTAACTTAGTACTATATTCACTGCACCATGGGTCCTTATCAAGAACCCTCAAATGGTACAGAGATTTACCGGTCCAAATAGGACAATAACAGTACACCATACAAGGTCTGATAGTAGATAAGGAATAACCCTAACCCATAACCCATACCCTAACCCATAACCCTAACCCCAACCCATAACTCTAACTCCTAACACTAAACCCATAACTCTAACCCATAACTCTAACCCATAATCCTAACCCATAACCCTAACCACAACCCATAACTCTAACTCCTAACACTAAACCCATAACTCTAACCCATAACTCTAACCCATAACTCTAACTCATAACCCATAGCCCAAACCCTAACCAATAACCCTAACCCAAACCCATAACTCTAACCCATAACCCAAACCATAACTCTAACCCATAAATCTAACTCATAACCCATAGTCCAAACCCTAACCCATAACCCTAACCCATAACTCTAACCCATAACCCATAACCCATAAATCTAACTCATAACCCATAGCCCAAACCCTAACCCATAACCCATAAATCTAACTCATAACCCATAACTCTAACCCATAACTCTAACCCATAACCCATAACCCTAACCCCAACCCATAACTCTAACTCCTAACACTAAACCCATAACTCTAACCCATAACTCTAACTCATAACCCTAACCCAACCCCATAACCCATAGATCTAACTCATAACCCATAGCCCAAACCCTAACCCATAAATCTAACCCATAACTCTAACCCATAATCCTAACCCATAACCCTAACCCATAAATCTAACCCATAACTCTAACCCATAATCCTAACCCATAACCCTAACCCATAAATCTAACTCATAACCCATAGCCCAAACCCATAACCCTAACCCATAATCCATAACCCATAAATCTAACTCATAACCCATAACCCAAACCCTAACCCAAACCTAACCCATAACCCTTACCCATAACCCATAACCCATAACCCTTACCCTTATCCTAACCCAAACCCATAACTCTAACCCATAACCCTAACCCTACTGGCTACCGAAGACTAGGCGAGACAATGAGAAGGTGATCTGTAGCTTTTTCTCAAAATTTTACTCACCGATCGATAACTGTTTGGTCAAGGAATTCGTGAGGGATGAATGACGTCTTTCTCTGTTTTTCCGTTCACCAGAAGGTGATGATGATGATGATGTTTTACTCGAAAGATGTTTCACTGGAAAAAACAAAAATAATTATTATTTGTGCGGAACAAAAAATCAAATCAGACGCAAAACAGAAAAAAAAATCTGTCGCAACTTTTTTTGTTAATACAAATGAGTCACCACATATCACAAGTAAGAGTGAACTTGAGAGAAAGAGGCATAAATAAAGACCTGGCCAGAGATAGGTTAGGTTGTATGTACTGTTACATTCTCAAGCCCTCACGTGTTTACCCGGCGGCTATTCATGTCTATTCTTGGTTGTTTTAGGGATTGTTGACGTAGATTTTTGTCTTGGTAATTATATGTTAAATGGATGTATGTATGTGAATAACAATTGCATCAGCTAGTATGGGTTAAGATCTAGGTGGACCAGTGCAAAAACTTTTGTCTTGGTAATTATATCTGAAACTTGGATGTTAAATGGATGTATGTATGTGAAGAACAATTACATCAGCTAGTATGGGTTAAGATCTAGGTGGGCCAGTGCAAATCTTTTGTCTTGGTAATTATATCTGAAACTTGGATGTTAAATGTGGGGTATGAGCACAGGTTCTCTGTTTTCAAAACTAACTGTTTAAGACACATCATCTGGATCGCTATGTTACATAATGGATGTATGTATGTGAAGAACGATTACATCAGCTAGTATGGATTTAGTGTCTAGGTGGACCAGTGCAGGTTATCTTGACACAAAAGGCTGAAAAACAAGTTCGCTCACAGACTAAAATGTATACAAGGAACTGTGGGTTAGATTCAAGTTGGGAGATTAAGGAAAGGTCATGTATAAATGTATTATGACAAATTCAGTGTCCCCTTGAGCAATGACGTCACGATATCGTGTGAAAGAAAGAAAGACGTTTTTAGCAGTCTGTTTCTGGAAGCAGTGAAAAAATATCTTAAGATTGTTTTCATATAGGGGAGGAAGTCATTTTACTTAATGGGTGTGAAGAACGGTTACATCAGCTAGTATGGATTTAGTATCAACAACAACAACAACAATAACAACAACAACAGCAACGATAACAATGACAATGATAACAACGACAACAACCATAACAACAATAATAATAACAACAACGACAACAACAACAATGACAACAACAACGACAACAACAACAACAACAACAACAACAACAATAAAAACAACAACAATAACGACAACAACAACTGCAGAGAAACAATGTGTAAATGATTAAAAAAATTTTTTTTTAACATAGTTCACCCCAAACAAGGCATGCTGCCACTGTAGACGTAAGGGCTACTGAGAATTAGGGTGAAAGTTTTTTTTTGGGGGGGGGGAGTTCAACCTAAATTGGGAGCTGCGCAGCAAGATGTCTGTTTACATTAGTTTTACATTTCTGCATGTCAGTACAGCCAAGAAAACAGGGATCAGGGAGGGAGTTCCAGAGTCCAGCAGCACGAGAAAAGAAGCTTTTGGAGTAGAA
This sequence comes from Sepiola atlantica, assembly GCA_963556195.1. NCBI lineage: Eukaryota > Metazoa > Mollusca > Cephalopoda > Sepiida > Sepiolidae > Sepiola > Sepiola atlantica. The sequence continues at coordinate 1,292,039 of OY744553.1, forward strand.
AGCTCTTCGGAATCTGGGGACCTCAACACAGTGTATGGATGGGATTTGGCAGATTGTCGGGTTGGTCTAGTGAATCTACGTCGTGGGTGCACCAGAGCAGCAAGCTCATCAGAGCATATTCCATTGAAGTACTTGTAAAACAGGCACAAGGAAGCAACATTGCGGCGATGGGACAGGGGCTGGAGCTTGGTGGATAGTGAGGGACCTATCAAGTTGGCGACTCTTTTTTGGCCATTGTCTAAAAGGGAGAGACTAGTGGATGATGCTCCAGCCCAGATGTGGCAACAATACTCCATGCATGGGCGGATGGTGGCGTTTGTAGAGATATAGGATAATAATGTCAGGTGTGAGAAGTTTTCTAGCATGGTAGAGGGAGCCAACCTTCTTTGCAGTTGACTTAAATGCTTTGAATTGATTGGATCAGAATGCACAATTTTGATTGGCTGCCTTTAACAGACTTTAGCCAATCAGAAACAGTCCATGCAGGAGCCGGGTACCTATTCCAAAAATCTATATA